>LGRX02033887.1:0-36482 GCA_001247695.2 Cymbomonas tetramitiformis | reverse complement strand
TGCCTGGGAGGCGATTGCGGTGGCAGGCGTGATGCCTTCAGTGCCTGCGCGGGGCTCGCGGTGGCAGGCGTGATGCCTTCAGTGCCTGCGAGGCGCTCCAGGTGGCAGGCGTGATGCCTTCAGTGCCTGCGCGGCGCTCCAGGTGGCAGGCGTGATGCCTTCAGTGCCTGCGAGGCGCTCGCGGTGGCAGGCGTGATGCCTTCAGTGCCTGCGAGGCGCTCCAGGTGGCAGGCGGGATGCCTTCAGTGCCTGCGCGGCGCTCGCGGTGGCAGGCGTGATGCCTTCAGTGCCTGCGAGGCGCTCCAGGTGGCAGGCGTGATGCCTTCAGTGCCTGCGAGGCAGGTGGCAGGCGTGATGCCTTCAGTGCCTGCGAGGCGCTCGCGGTGGCAGGCGTGATG
The DNA here is from genome assembly GCA_001247695.2 of Cymbomonas tetramitiformis. Lineage (NCBI taxonomy): Eukaryota > Viridiplantae > Chlorophyta > Pyramimonadophyceae > Pyramimonadales > Pyramimonadaceae > Cymbomonas > Cymbomonas tetramitiformis. Next base: position 36,084 of record LGRX02033887.1, on the reverse strand, counting down.
CCTTCAGTGCCTGCGAGGCGATCGCGGTGGCAGGCGTGATGCCTTCAGTGCCTGCGAGGCGCTCGCGGTGGCAGGCGTGATGCCTTCAGTGCCTGCGAGGCGATCGCGGTGGCAGGCGTGATGCCTTCAGTGCCTGCGAGGCGATCGCGGTGGCAGGCGTGATGCCTTCAGTGCCTGGGAGCCACTAATCTCATCTCAGCTTTCCTGGGAGCCACTATTCTCATCTCAGCTTTCCTGAGAGCCACTAATCTCATCTCAGCTTTCCTGGGAGCCACTAATCTCATCTCAGCTTTCCTGGGATCCACTAATCTCATCTCAGCTTTTTCCCGTTTTAGCTGCTCACTGCGGTGTGTGGTGGAGCGTTGCATGCAGAGTCATGTACCGCGGAGCCGAGTTGCACATGGTTACCTGAAGGATACTGTGATCCTCACTATGATACTTTGTCTGAGATTTATTACACGGACACTAGGCTGCAGAACACCATAGGTACCTACGGTGACAAGTGTGAACAGTATACATCCGAAGCTGATTGTGTATCCGCGCTACCATCATCGCCGCCACCACCGTCACCGTCACCTCCACCAGCTGCAGCAACATCAACGGACTCATCAGCATCGACGGACTCAGCAGCATCTTCGTTGACGGTGATGAAGCACATGGGGCCAAGTCTGGCGTTTATTCTGGTATGCGTATGACTGCCCACGCTTTGCCCAGGGGCGGGGGCCAAGTCACACGCCTCCCTTCCCGGGGGGGGTCTTACCTCCCCGACCTGAATTCAGGTTCTGGAGTTCTAGGTACAGAGCCCTGCTGCACGAAACACGATTAAGGGGGGCGTCCGGATCCCCCACTGCCCTGAAAACTCGGGGGGTGGGGGACTTTGGGCTTAACCAAATTGATACCTCAAATTTCAAAAATGTCGCGCCTGCGTAGTATATATGATATGATAATGGTATCGTGGAATATCGTCCGCAGAAAATTGATAGCTGCAAAGACGGAATGTTTTTGGTGGGGGTGGCATTCCCCCCCCCCATGACCCGCAAAGCTGATCGGGGGGTCACACCCACCCAAGACCAAAAAGGCAGTTCTAGGGGGGGTAAACTGCCGTGACTTGCCCCCTCCCTCCCCCCCCTACCCTCAAAACGTGGGCAGCCTATGCGCATCTACCAGGATGGCAGCCCCCCTATGCCTGCAGCCCCCCTATGCCTGCAGCCCCCTTTGCCTACAGCCCCCCTATTGTAGGATTTCGAGAGTTTCGTTTACACAAAAGCGAGCGTAAACTTTCATTATCAAAAGATATACCAGTTCGTAGCTCGAAACGACACGAACATTTGCGCGCCATCATTACTGATTGGGCGATCTTATGTGAAAGTTCACGAAACAGAGTCCTACGTGTCACTGTCGTGTTCATACCGATCGCAGTGACACTCCTGACCACAGATGAACTCATTACGCACTTCCCGATGGTCATCAGTGATCTGACGGCCACGATTAGTTCAGCAGATCTACAGATCTAGATCTAAGGGTTCCACAGGGTTTCTTTAGGGTTTCTTCAGGGTTTGAGCATCCTGACTACTGTACAAGGTCTAGATAGTCATTCTTTACACCAAACTGATCAGCAGGCACTTGCAGATTCCAATACCCCTTCTAAAGGGTGACTGTCTAGTTGTCCTACTGCCAGTTCTTGGGATGGTGCCCCTCCAGCTCCAGTCTTTGGGATGGTGCCCCTTCAGTCTTCAGACTCCAGTTCTTCAAGTCACAGGAATGATACTCGGGTCCTCCAAGGAAGCTGCCCACTCGTGGGCCACTTGTGAGCTTATAGCCCAGTATCAGTATCACTTCAGTCTTCAGGGTCGGAGTCCTTCATCTTCATGATACCAAGCCTCTCTCTGTGTGTAAGGAAGGCTGGTAGAGGAAGGGGCTTGGTGAATATGTCCGCTGTGTTGTCCGCTGAGCAGACATACGAGGCTTCCACTGTCTTGGACTTCACCAGTTCCCGGATGTACATGTTCCTCACCTCTATGTGCTTGGACCTGTTGTTGTTCACATAGTCAGAGGCCAAATGAATGGCCCCTTGGTTGTCACAGTACATAGGCACTGGGTTGCAGATGCCCACCAAGTCATTCAGCACATTGATGATGTACTTGATCTCGCGAGCCCCTTCAGACATAGCTATGATCTCAGCCTCAGTAGTCGAGAGTGATACACACCTCTGCATGATCGAGGAGAAGATGAGCAAGCTCCCACACAGGTAGACTGCAATGCCAGATGTAGATCTCCTCGTTGTCTTGCAGCCAGCATAGTCAGCATCAGTGTATATGCTCATTGGTAGTGCTCCACCAGCCAGACCCAGCCCCCTTGGCACAGAAGAAGTTGTCCGCAGCACCAGCTCGTAGCTCATAGTGCCCTTGAGGTATCTGACAACCTGTTTCAGTGCCACAAAGTGCTCTGGGCCATAGGACGCACAGAACCGAGAGAGAGCAGATACAGCAGCCATGATATCAGGGCGCGTGCACCTTGCAATCCACTGCAGCTGCCCAAGCAGCCCCCTGAACGGAATAGTGGTATCCTTGCCATCAGATGGAGCAAGAGAGCACCCTGGAGACATGGGCAGGCTAGCTGGCTTGGCATCCTTAAGCCCATAGGTGTCAACCATCTGGGAGATGTACCCAGACTGAGAGAGATATGCCACTCCAGGGCCCCAGCGCACACCAATGCCCATCACAAGATCCAGAACACCCAAGTCCTTGCAGGCATACTTGGAGTTGAAGGCTGTAACGAAGTTGTCATACCACGAGCTACTGTTGGTGGCCACAATGTAGTCATCAACATATGCCAGAATGATGACCGTGATGTCAGAGTCCCTGATGTAGTACAGACAGGGCTCAACATCACTGCGCCTCATCCTCACATCATAGGCCATGATGAAGGCATCGCTGGTCTCAAACCATTCTTTGCCCGCCTGCTTCAAGCCATACACCGCCTTGAGTAGCTTGGCACATGTCCTCCCCTGATACTCCAGCCCCCTAGGGAGCCGGACATACAGGTCCTCCTCGAGGGTCGAGTTCAGAAATGCAGTCTCAACGTCCATATGGTACACCTCGAGTCCCAGGTTGAGCGCCAGGATGATGACCAGCCTCACCGAAGATAGCTGTGTGCATGGGGCAAAGGTGTCGAAGTAGTCAACACCATACTCCTGCTTGTTGCCCCGCACACACACCCTTGCCTTGCGCTTCTGGAGCTGCCTGTGCTTGTCCAGTTTCACCTTCAGCACCAACGCCATGTCCAACAGGCGAACACCAGGAGGCACATCCTCCATGTCCATCATCATGAGAGCCTGCTTGACTGTAACCAGGGCCTCAAGCTCGGTCTGAATAGCCTCCATCCACTCATCAGCATCTGGCGCCCCCATAGCTTGCTTGACCCCCTTGGGCTCAGTCACTCCAGGTGGTAGCACATCCACTGAGTCCCCAGCACACGACTTCACCACTGCTGCCAAGCATGTGTGCTCCGGAGGGAAGTGCACCTTTCCCACTGACAGGTCAATGTGCGTGAAGTTCGTGAGTAACATAACACAGTATGGAACTGAGCTGGCTCCCACAGCTCGTACGCATATAATCCCAGCCTCCAGCTTCTCCCGTCCAGCATCTGCCATGACCTCAGTAAACAATGGGTAGTTGACATTGAGGTCACCAGTGTGCACAGCTGAGCGTACAGCAGCAATATGCTTGGGCTGGCCATCCAGATAGTCCCGGAGGCTCACCCAGCATGTCACATCCACTGCCTTCACCTTCAGTACCGCCAGGATCTCATCACTGTCATCAGGCAAATAGACCCCAACATCAAGAATGCTATCCTCCAGTCCACTCGGAAGGGTGTCATGATATGCCGCATCCAACGTTGTCACCATGAAGTTGGTGCTCAGTGGGGCCACTGCAGAGGGATCCCAGGTGGTGACCACCTTGCCCAGCTTGTCCACAGCCTCATGGAATCTGACCATACCAGACTTGACGATCTTGCCCGACTCAGGATCATACAGCAAGTAGGCGGACGAGACCTCAGAGTGACCAACATACCGTAGCTGCTTTGCCCGATCGCTGAGCTTGTGTTCCCTGCTGTCCGGGTCCACGAAAGCATATGCCAGACAGCCAAATACCAGAAGAAGTGAAAGGTCATGATGCTGTCCATATAACTTGTAGTAGGGGGACTTCTTGTGTAGAGGCTTCTGGAATGTTCTGTTCAAGATATACACAGAGTGTCGGACAGCAAGTGGCCACACATCTACACCAAAGCCAGATGTCACAAGTAGTGCCCGAGCCATTGCTTGCACCGTCCTGTGGGACCTCTCAACACGAGCCTGGTTCTCATGAAGGTAGGGTGACCCATGACGTTGCTCAATGCCCTGCTCCTTGCAGTGCTGCTGCGTCTGTCCAGCGATCATGGTGGAGTCCCCATCAGTATGCAGCACCATGTGGTACTTCTCGTCGAGCTGCATCCGGCTTCTGTGCCTCTTCACCTCAACCAGGAACTCCTCCAGTGCTCCCAGGTAGTCCGACTTCTTCCTCAGAAAATACACGCATATCCACGCAGTACAATCGTCCACAAAGAGCACGAACCACCGGTATCCACCGGCACTGTGCCTGAATGGTCCACAGGTATCAGACCACACCAGCAGTCCAACCTCCTCAGCGCGCTCCCTACCCGTAGGCTTCATAGAAGGCCTGATCGCTTTGGTGAGCCTGCAGGAAACACACCTCTCAGGGCAGCGCAACACCAAACTCTTGGTATACTGCGCAGTGGTGATACCCATAGGAACCTCCTCCATCTCCTGCATGGTCATGTCACCAATATGTCCAAGGCGAATGTGTGCAAGCATCTTGGCATCAAGCTTCATCCCCGTATGCCCATCCTTGTAGATCACCACTACTGGCCACTTGGTCTCCCTGACCCATACTCTGTCTTCCCCACACATCTCAAGGTTCTCCACATTGTAGCATGAATCCAATGGAGCCGAGAATATCTTCTCTCCAGCAGGGTACTCATGGATAACAGTAAACTGGGATGCAAATTGCCACCAGCTAGCTGTCTCCCATCTGGGTAATACCAAGAGGAATCTGGTGGAGTGAGGCGCCCGATCAAAGTCACTGAGAGCCTTCTGCAGGCATCTCAAGATGGTGTCATGCTCATAAGGTGGGTTCCCATAGCAAGCTTCACCCGCCCAGTCCCTGCAGAAGCAAGGGTTGTCAGTTGTGCAATAATTGTCCAGGATGTGGTTGTCACTGGAGGCAAACAACTCCAGGGTGAAGGGTCCATGCTCCTCGATGTGCTTCCCAGCCTGCTCAAACTTCCAGTCTGTCTTGTCACGGTCAGAATCATCATGATATACTGCACAGGCCATGTAGGTATCCAAGGTGCCAGACATCTGATCTTCATATATGACATACTGGTTGCCAACTCTAGAGAATGAGAATGTCACCCCCCCACTGGATATCTGCCTGGCCCCAAAATCAACACTGAACCCAGCATCCTCAAGCGCCACCACAGACACCAAGTTGAATGGCTGTCCAGGAATACAGTGAGCACCAGTGAACTGCAGTCCAATAGCGCGCCCAGTGGACACATCCAGCTTGGCGAAGGTGACCGTCCCAACGCCCTCCGATGAGACAGTACCCGCCTGCACCACACTGAAAGTGGAACTGGAAGCAGCATCAAAGTCATCGCCAAAATCATCTACCGAACTGAAGATGTGCTTGAAGGCGCCACTGTCTAGCATAGCCACCCGACCAGCGCATGCAGCCAATGGCAGGGCTTTGGTGAACATGTCAGCCCTGTCGTCTGTGGATGCAACATACAGGGCGAGCGGGCTGCACATAGGATGGCCCCCTCGCAGGGCACACGCACCCTCATCATCAGAGTCACTCTCATCTTCAAGATCAGGTGCATCATAATACCAATCAGCAGAGCAGTAACCCTCCATACCAGGCTCAGCGCCAGCGGCGCTTGCGAGGCGGACAGAACAGTCCAGATGCCCAATCATCAGAGGGGATGCCACCCACTCCTTCAAGGGGCTGCCACAAGTGCACATCATCCTCCTCGTCCGAGTCAGAGGCATCCACTAGATCAGGCATAGCATCCGAAGCATAACCATCATCACCCGAGTCAAAGTTAGAAGCTGAACCCAGAGCAGGGATGGAGGAAGCAGAGCCATCACCATGATGATGACCAAACAGTCCAGATGCCCAATCATCAGAGGGGATGCCACCCACTCCTTCAAGGGGCTGCCATGAGTACTCACCATCCTCCTCGTCCGAGTCAGAGGCATCCACCAGATCTGGCATAGCATCTGAAGCATAACCACCATCATCCGAGCCAGAGAGATCGCTGAGATCAGGCACACAGCTGAGTCCAGACAACGTGTGACAAGCCCAGGCATGATGGCCAGCAGCAATCCGTGCAGGTGTTGTGAAACTGGCACCAGAGCCATCCAATGCATACACAGGCTCAGGCAATGGGTGAGAAGAGAAGGCATGTTGAAAAGCAACCTGCTCAACACCATATACCACATAGGCATCCGGTGTGGCCTCAGAAGCAGAATCTTCTCGGTCCGAAGAGATATCACCACGATGAGAAGAACCCCCAGAGTCATAGTCACTGTAGTCCGAATCATCACTGCCATCAGACGAGGAGTCAAAGTCCCACTCATCCTCATAGCCATATCCCAGCAAGGTCCAGAAGCCCTCAATCGCCTGCACCGTGTCCCGAGTAACCATACTGAGTAAAGTCACCCATGACTGCAGCTTCTCAAAGGATCCCCATACCATGACCGGCTCCTTCTCAAGCAGACGCTGCAGCAGGCTGTGCTGCTGTGCCACCAGGTGCCTCGCACACACCATCTTCTCTTGGCTCACCACTCTGCCATCAGCAGGAAAGTGAGGACCCTCCAGCACTGTCACTGCCCTGTCCAACACTTCCACAGAGCCACTCATGAACATACTATGCACATACTGGACATCCGAAGTGTACCATGGCTGCCTTGGGGATATCTGATACCCAGGCCCAAGATGTTGCTCCCTTCCTGCTTCCCATAGGGCTTGCGTAGGATCAAGCTTCCTCCCAGGCAGGACTGTGCACAGAGTATCAATGTAGACAAACGAGTCGTACACCGGAGCCACAGGGAAATACTTGTGCTTGTTCATTAAGAACCGATGCTTATTGGGCTGATAGGGGTGTGACTTCTTACCAGTTCTCCTCAACGTAGAGTGCCCGCTCATAGGAGCATCAGACTTCCACCGACAGACCCCACTCACAGTCTGGTCCCCACCCCCAACAGGGAAGGGACCCTCAGAAGACGTAAGTCCATCCAGAACTGCATAGTAGTTGTGCAGGGAGACACCAGATTGAGACCCAACATAGTCTTCCGCAGTATAACCAGAGATAAATTGAGGCATGTCGTCAGAGAAGCAGGTAACCACGCTGTCCAGCTCACAGATTGCATACAGAGCCTCCCCAGAAGCATCCACACCAGGGTCCTGCTGAGCTTCAGTAACAGCAGCCGCACGATTGGGTAGCTTCCCATGCTTCTGGTAGTCCTGGACCCTCTTCATTATCGCGTCCCTCCTCTTGGGATTCCTCTTGAGGTACTCCTCCCGCTTATCCTCGTGAGTCACAAAGCATTCTTTGGACGAGTGCCCAGTCATATGACTTACCGGACACGGAACCTTCTTGAGCATCGCAGTACGCTTCTGCTCTTCCTGCTTACGCCGGTCCTCCGCAATTCCAGCACCCGTCTCTGTCGCCGCTGCTGAAGTAGCTATAACGTTGTCGTAGTGGTCACACACCGCATCATTTAGCTCCTGGAACGACGGTAGCCGGTCCTTAGAGTACATAGTACGTACAAAGACATACGCCGGGTTCAAAGAATTCAGCACCATAGCCACAAAGACCGCCTCCAGGCTGGCAACATGAAATTTCTCACCGTTCGGCAGGAATTTGCTCGTGCACGCATATTCCTTCACTCTGTCGAGAACCTGCCTCGCATTTTGAAAGCCCGGCAGTGGGGGAGCGAGCGACGCAAACCTCTTCGTGTCATCAAGCAGAGCCTTGACCTGCCTCACAAAGTACGCAGAGCCCGTGCTCCGACGCATTTTAATTAGCTGTCGCCAGGCTAAGACACCGTCCGCCTCTTCGCTGTACGTTTGTACAACCGCGTTCGCCGTCTTGGAAGTCACGGCCGATAGAAAGTCGTGAAACAACTGATTCGCTGCCACCGAGAACTGCTCGTCCTTCTTGATGTCCTCCAAGTCGCGCGCGTCCGATAAGAGCAATGCCAGTGCCCGATGACGCAAACACGGCACAATTTTACCCCGGAACTCCAGCCACTTGCTGTCATTTTCTGCGTCCTGACCAGAATAAAGTTGGTCAGACTTGAACCCCTTCAACATATCCGTCAGAAGAGGCAAAGGTACGCCCACAGTACCACCCGCAACGCGAGATTGAACACTGGAACCAGACATACCGGATTCCGCGGCCTCAGGAGACGCAATAGCATTTCCTGTCCCCGCATTCTGATTCGCAGCCAACTGGGGCACTGTCTGTGCCAGGACCTGAACCATTTTCATAAGCTCATTTAAACGCGCGTCTTGCTGCGAAAATAGCTGTTGCTGCCTCTCATCGATAAGAGCTGTCAGCGCTGCAGAGTCCTCCCCAACTGAAATTCCATCTTCCGACAGTCCCTCCGAAAGGTCGCCATAAGTAGATTCCACACCCAGACCTGGCGGGGTCCGCTCTGCAAGCTTGGCCTTGTCTTGTCTCTTACTCATTTCCGAAAAAGAGCAGCAAAAATATTGTGTGATACAACCGTAGGTTAACACTTACTGTGTAGTAAGTGGGCCCATAACCTGTAGGATTTCGAGAGTTTCGTTTACACAAAAGCGAGCGTAAACTTTCATTATCAAAAGATATACCAGTTCGTAGCTCGAAACGACACGAACATTTGCGCGCCATCATTACTGATTGGGCGATCTTATGTGAAAGTTCACGAAACAGAGTCCTACGTGTCACTGTCGTGTTCATACCGACCGCAGTGACACTCCTGACCACAGATGAACTCATTACGCACTTCCCGATGGTCATCAGTGATCTGACGGCCACGATTAGTTCAGCAGATCTACAGATCTAGATCTAAGGGTTCAACAGGGTTTCTTTAGGGTTTCTTCAGGGTTCGAGCATCCTGACTACTGTACAAGGTCTAGATAGTCATTCTTTACACCAAACTGATCAGCAGGCACTTGCAGATTCCAATACCTATGCCAGCCCCCCTTTACTGCTGACCCCCTTTGCCCTACAGCCCCCTTTGCTGCAGCCCCCTTTGCACTGCGGCCCCCTTTCTTGCAGCCCCCTTTGCCCGCGGTCCCCCTTTGCTGCGGCCTCCCTATGCCTGCGGCCCCCTTTGCCCCACACTGATGCCCCTGCCGGCCCCCCTGCTGCTGTGACCCACAAATTATCGAATATTCTGGCTTATAGGAGATTGAATTTACTTTTCAAAACTTGGAACATGTTGAAGGTTTTGATCCAACCCTCCTTTGACCCACCCCCAACCCACCAACCCACCTTTCCGGGACCGAAGGCCCACCCCCTTATCCTCCCCACCTCATGGCCCGGCCCGGCCCGGCTTTGAAAATTCCCAAGAAATGCCTATAAACGCCTTTTCCCGGAAAATGCCTACAAACGCCTTTTCCCCGGGGAAAAGGCCTACAAACGCCTTTTCCCGGAAAGGCCTATACTTCTTTTCCCTGAAAAGGCCTATAGCGCCTTTTTCCCTACAAAGATTGGCCGAAGGCCAAGTCCCCATCTTCGATGGGGCCGCGGGCTCAGTCTCCCCCAACGTTCTCCGTTTATTTTGGAATTCAACCTCATATTACACTCAGAATTGTCAAAGGGTTTTCAGCTGCATTTGTGAAAATTGTGCTATCACATATGAAGATGGCGAGGCTTGGTTTTGATATGTTGTTGCGCCAATAATTGCTCATGTTTGATATTCTCATAAGACTGTCACCCCCCTGTTGTACAATGGAAACCTCTGCCCGTTTCGCGTCATAGACCATTTCATCCAACAATCGAAATTCCGAATCAGAATGGGCAGAACTGCTCAAGTGCTGGAGTGGTTCTACCCATTTCGACAACAAAACGGACCGAAATTGGCAATAATAGAATTGCATCCTATTGGTTCGTACAAACCAAAACGGGCAGAGGAAATTGCAGCGAATGGTAAAACAGATTCAACCACCGTTCATGTCCGATCCTGCAAAATGTGTATTGTATTTCGCAACACGATGTGCAAAACTATACGACCGTGTACCGTGACACTTTCATACAGTTCTGAGATGACACAACAGTATGCATCGCACTTCTTGGCCTAAACTGTCGACTGCCCGTTTTGCATTTTTCCATTTCGATTCAGGATTCTGCTTGGCGGATCACGAAATGGGCAATGGTGCTTTGTAGGTCGCTTGTCGCACCACGCACAAAGCGACCTACAAACCGTTGCCGGACGCACCACTGGGCACGCCAAAACAAACGCGTACGGGCGCGCATGTGTATGTAAATAAATATATATATATATATATATTATAGGTAGACGATTCGTGAAACGCAGGCCCGGTGGGCGTGTATCTCGTAGACAGGCCCCGCGGTTTGTAAGCGACCACTTTAAAATAAATCGCATTTTATAAACCTTTGATCGGACGCGCCCGCCAAATACGAGCGCATGATACGCAGACTGTCGCCGGCGGAGAGACCATCATCGCGTCAGGTTGGGCATGCATGGCGACCACCGACGCACACCTATGGTGCATGTCCACGACGCACGTCTACGCATACGCACGGTTAGATTTTTAGAGTAAAAACAGCCGCATGGCAAAAGTTCAATAGAATACCTAATTCTTACGTGCAAGTATATGTACCACGTCCAGACATAGCGGTCCTATGTCTAAAGAGCTGACCTAGCAGTACCTAGGCAGTTGGTCATTATATGCAGTCCATATATGACTATCACCAGTAGTTACAGTGCCTGTGAGGAGCAGTCCTTCCACAGACCGTCACCCGCATATTGTACTGGTACAAACAACGAAGCATAGGTTGGTGTGGCTGGTGAGAGAGGCGTGGTGTCACCTTAGACGCACCATCCTGTACTGTAACGGAGGACAACTCGGGATGCCAATCTAAATAGGATGTCAAAACTAACAAACCACCATCTCGAACGGTGGAAAAATTGCACTGGGGAGGGCCTGTAACCGTAACGTTCAGGGCTGCTCCGTCTAACTAGCACGGCACACTGCGTAGAATATGTCGGTTTAAAAAGCTTTCTCAATCTGCTTCAAATACTATATAAAGATGTTTGAGCAAGTTTTGGTTGGACCACTTATCTCTACATCATGGGCATATGGCCTAACTTGAGGCACATTTTCTTACATACATGGTTCCCGTGTCAAACATGAAAACATATCTATCGGCAATACCATCACCACGGGGTGTGGACCGTGGATTACGAGCTGCTTTTCTAAGGAAGCCTCCTAGATTGCGTTTCCGCCGGTGTGGCCGTATCTGAGACACCCGTCCCTTCTCCGGATATCGATGGGGGAGTTTCAAGGTTTGATGAACCCTCCCCATCCCTTTGAAGATACCCGCGTTGCTCACTGGAGCTTTCCCGCTTCATCAACGCGGATATCTTCAAAGGGATGGGGAGGGTTCATCAAACCTTGAAACTCCCCCATCGATATCCGGAGAAGGGACGGGTGTCTCAGATACGGCCACACCGGCGGAAACGCAATCTGGGAGGCTTCCTTAGAAAAGCAGCTCGTAATCCACGGTCCACACCCCGTGGTGATGGTATTGCCGATAGATATGTTTTCATGTTTGACACGGGAACCATGTATGTAAGAAAATGTGCCTCAAGTTAGGCCATATGCCCATGATGTAGAGATAAGTGGTCCAACCAAAACTTGCTCAAACATCTTTATATAGTATTTGAAGCAGATTGAGAAGACATATTCTACGCAGTGTGCCGTGCTAGTTAGACGGAGCAGCCCTGAACGTTACGGGTACAGGCCCTCCCCAGTACAATTTTTCCACCGTTCGAGATGGTGGTTTGTTAGTTTTGACATCCTATTTAGATTGGCATCCCGAGTTGTCCCCCGTTACAGTACAGGATGGTGCGTCTAAGGTGACACCACGCCTCTCTCACCAGCCACACCAACCTATGCTTCGTTGTTTGTACCAGTACAATATGCGGGTGACGGTCTGTGGAAGGACTGCTCCTCACAGGCACTGTAACTACTGGTGATAGTCATATATGGACTGCATATAATGACCAACTGCCTAGGTACTGCTAGGTCAGCTCTTTAGACATAGGACCGCTATGTCTGGACGTGGTACATATACTTGCACGTAAGAATTAGGTATTCTATTGAACTTTTGCCATGCGGCTGTTTTTACTCTAAAAATCTAACCGTGCGTATGCGTAGACGTGCGTCGTGGACATGCACCATAGGTGTGCGTCGGTGGTCGCCATGCATGCCCAACCTGACGCGATGATGGTCTCTCCGCCGGCGACAGTCTGCGTATCATGCGCTCGTATTTGGCGGGCGCGTCCGATCAAAGGTTTATAAAATGCGATTTATTTTAAAGTGGTCGCTTACAAACCGCGGGGCCTGTCTACGAGATACACGCCCACCGGGCCTGCGTTTCACGAATCGTCTACCTATAATATATATATATATATATATTTATTTACATACACATGCGCGCCCGTACGCGTTTGTTTTGGCGTGCCCAGTGGTGCGTCCGGCAACGGTTTGTAGGTCGCTTTGTGCGTGGTGCGAACCGAGCAGAGGTTTCCAGTCTACAACGGGGGGGTCGTACCTTGGTTAGGATGGTGAACCAAAATGCCCCAGCTAGTGTTACTCAGAGCAGGGAATGCAGATAAGTCTGATCATAAAACAGGTTTGGTTTGTCCTAATCAGTTGTCTGAGTCCCAAACATCACTTTAGGATTCAATCGAATAATCAAATTCAGACTCAACATGGATTTGCTTTACCAAGGAAATGCAGTAGGCAAGGTAGGTGACAGCATGGATGCATCTGCCTGTGCCTTATATGGTTTGGATGACGTGTATGTGCGGGGCAACAGATGGGCGTCGTCCTTTGGATATGATGAGGCCATCCACATGTGTTCGTTGGCGACGATTCTGCAACACAAGTTGAAAGCCATGGTGCCGATGTGTGTTTCGGTCTCAGAAGGGCCAAAATATCGACCTAGCCAATCAAGTTCGAGCGCAAGTAGTGATATTAAAACACCCCTGCATGTATTCAGCGGTGATACTTGATACGAGCGACCGCAACATGGAGAAACTTGCACTCATTGATAGGCCTATTGGTAGCGATGGACACTTTGACACCTACGGGAAGTGTAGGTTAGGTGGCGAGCTCCTTCTGTGTGAGATGGCAAGGTGCAAAGAGGCCATGCACTCGCGATGTGCAGCGCTCACCGACATCCCCACGGGATCGTGGTACTGCAGAAAGTGTGTTGACTCGTAGCGCTTATGTACAATCCAGACTTTACTCTAATATTGGAGATATATTGAACATCTATTGAAGGAATACTACATGAGTGTTGCAAAATTCACTCTTATTGCAAACATACTCAAGATGTATTGAAGGGATACTACACAAGTGTCGCATAACTCACTATGCTTGAACGTATATTGAACATGTATTGAAGGAAGTTTGCATGAGTGAATGTTTCAATATATGTTCAATATGTTTCATTATATGTATTGAACGTATATTGAACACCCCTCCATTTGTTTTGCCAAATTCACTTTGGTTGCAAACATACTGGAGATGCATTGAAGGGATACTATATGAGTGTTGCATAATTCACTATGATTGAACGTATATTGAGCATGTATCGAAGGAAATCTGTATGAGTGAATGTTTCAATATATGTTTCAATACATGTATTGAACGTATATTGAACACCCCTCCGATCGGTTTGCCTAGATTCAATACATCGGCCCCTGTTCTGCAAAAGCCCCAAAATGCCAACTTCTACGATACGCGTCCGATTGCCGTGAAAACTTGTCATCATAAGGTTGTACCCTATCTTAGATGATACCAATTGCTAGTGGGTGAGTCTGGCATCATTTGAGTGTCATGCCCGCATGCTCACTTTCACCACTATAAAGGTCGATAGCGGTTCATTACCTTGTGTCAATATATTGGAGATTTGTTGAAGAGATTCAATATATTGGCCATATTTCCAATATAAGTTCAATATACATTCAATATAGTATTGAATATCTGTGAAAACATAGGGATCGTGGTCTTAAAAAACTTAGATATCAATCGATTCCGATAATTTACAAGTCCTAATCGATCAATTCCGATAATGAATTTTGGCATGCATGACATAGGAATCGATTTTGATTATTCACAAGTTACTATCAATCAATATTGATATTACTGACTAGGGACCGATATATCAATAATATCGATAAGATACCGATAATACAAATAACTAGTGACAAGCTAAAAACCTAGTGTTTACACAACTAATTCATTGCGGCCATTAGAAAGTGCTGAATCGTGCCTTCCTCAAGCCCTCTTCTCAGATCCGAGTGCGTGAAAGTGACCGCTAAAAGAACACGTTCAACTTCCGCAGTGGACGCAGGAACGCCTAAGAACTGCCGCGTCATCTTTGCCAAGTTTGGAAACTCACTTGCACGTTTCTTCCACCACCGCAACACATCCTAATAATAATAATAATAATAAAATATTTACGCCGATGGCTAGGACAGAGTCCTAAGAGTGCAGTCACCCCACAAGTGGGCATCCGAAGAAGTGGCTACTCCCGCAATCATGGCGCGCCTCAAAGCAAGGCTCTTTCTCCTTCATGTGAGGAGAGGTGGTCACTATACAAAAAAAACTACACGGCCGTGCTAAAAAGTCGTACAGGGGCGGTCATAGGAAGTCGTCTGCGGCAAGGAGGTCGGTGTGAGGACGGCTACCTGAGGGAAGGTGGTGGTGCAGAAGAAGAAGAGGGGAGGTGGTCAGGGGAGACGGAGGAGATGTGGGCGAAAGTGGAGGGAGATGGTGGGGAGAGTGGGTGGGAGGGAGTGTGGAGTGGAGCGACAGGGAAGGTGCGGGGTGGAGGGGTAATATACAGGGAGGGGGAGGTTCTCAAATGAATTCGTCTCAAATGTTGTCTGTGCTTGGGATACCTCTTCTTGGGCGTTCTCGTCGCTTTCGGGGGGGGGATGTTCATCAGCAGCAGTTGTAGTGATGATCACTGGGGAGAGTCCCTCATGTATCTGGGACTTGTCACGGGCATGCTTCCTGCATAGGCGAGAGATTTTCTGCAGGAGAGGGGAGATCTTGCTGGACTTCGGGTTTAGGCTTAGTTATTATGGGCTCTGACTAGCCCCTAGCCTGACCCTGCTTCCGTATCGTGTCCGTGACATCCTAGCACTGTACTGTACAGTAGTACAGTACAGTAGTACAGTCTTGCTTCACTGTCTGGGTTTCCGAGAGCATAAAGCCTCGGCCAGACACTGTTTATGTGATGATCAGTTTGATGCTCAGCGAGCTTAGCCGGACAGCGGTTCTGTCTTTCTCGCAGGTTATGGCCCGCACCGGCTTTCCGGTGATTCTGATGATGGCGCAGCGCCTTGCTGTTGCCATGTTCGGCTAAGTAGGACGTAGGAGGGGTTGAGCGCCCACTTGGGCGGTGGTGTATCGTTCTCGCGGTATGGCCTTTTGACATGGCAGTGATGGCGGCAACACCTATTTTCCGGAGTACCGAACCAAAGTGCCTGGGGAGATATTGTTTTGGGGCACTAGACTAATATACTCAAAAGTTATTTGAGGCATGGTCCACCGACATCCTGCACCAGTGTCAAGGTACTATATCCTCCGGTGCCGGCAGGTGCCTCGCAGTCCACCGACATCCTTCACGAGTGTCAAGGTACTATATCTCCGGTGCCGGCAGGTGCCTCGGAGTCCACCGACATCCTTCACGAGTGTCAAGGTACTATATCCTCCGGTGCCGGCAGGTGCCTCGCAGTCCACCGACATCGTTCACGAGTGTCAAGGTACTATATCCTCCGGTGCCGGCAGGTGCCTCGGAGTCCACCGACATCCTTCACGAGTGTCAAGGTACTATATCCTCCTGGAGTTGAACTAGAAGTGCCAGAGCTCGAGCGGGAGGATCACAGGATCGGAGGGGCAGGAGACGAAATGAGCAGCATGGCCGGAAGGGAGATGAAGTTCGTGCGCTTGCGCAGGGACAACGATAGGATCACCAGGAATCGACGCACCTTAAGCAGCAATGCCGCGGGGATGAAGTACTCGCGTTTGCGCAGGGAGAAGGCAAGGTTGGCACGGCCGTCGGTGAGGTAGTGCAGGCGCACGGTGATGGACGACTGGTCGCGGCGCGTGCACCGCATGAACGCCGCCAGGGTGGAGTACGACGGCCCTGCAGCACCCCCGCATCAGATGACCATTGCATCAAAGTGGAAGTGATATCCACCCCCACACAGCTTCCCCCCGTCCGCCGTGCGAGCTGCCTGTGGGCAAGGAGGCAAACGGCCGCAGCCGGGGGTGAGTAGCGAGGCAAGCCTGCCCGCACCTCTCTTGGTATTGGCCGTACGCCGGACGGCCATGCAGTAGTGCCGCTTCGTGAGGATGAGGATGCGCACTACGCGCTCAATGCCGTTACTGATGAAGTACCCTCCCATCTCCGACGCTTCCTCACCTCGCCTTACCAGTCCCTGATCGAGAGCCCCCCAGCGCTTCCCTCACGGCAGTGCCCGTGCCTTGAAAGGGGGCATGAAGGGAGAGTGCGGCCTGGAAGGCGGCAACAGCTCCATGGGGCTGTCGGGTGATACGAAGGAGCTCGAAAGCTCAGCTGGAGGGAGCCGGAGGGAGTAAAAAGCCGCTTGAGCACCCAAAGCGAAAAACCCTGCAAAGAGGAGCCACGATCGAAATCGTTCACCCGGAAATACGTCGCTTCGAGACTCGGTGCCTGCGGCAAAGGCGCGATCCGAAGGGTTGCGGCAGTGGAAGGGGAAGAAAGGACCGAACCTTTCTGTTCAGATTGCGCAAGTGGCAATGCGACGAGCCGACCATGATAGGGATATGTCCTAGAGTGCGCTGCTAGCGCTCGACCTCCCCGTCCCCAATCTGCCGCCCGGCCCGACCGCAGGTCGCCCAGTTCAGCTACTCCGCCATCTATTGCCTCACTGCCAGGGTGGCGGGAGCCAGGCGAACAGTCAACAGGTGAACTGCCGCGAGGCGCGAGTTTCAACCTGGAAGCGGAAGGCAGGCGACAAGGAAACAGGAGGGTTGTGGCGGTTTTCCACCTGCGTACAAACGGTACCGACAAGCCGCCCGGAATATGTCCTGCCAGCCTGGCACCAGCAAACTCGCCCACATGCCGGCATAGGTTAGCAGACGAATAAGCGGTGTCTTGCATTTCGCCGAACCGCGGAAGGCTGACAGATGCTGCTGGACAAATATAGCCAACAGACCCCGTAACATGGAGCCCGTTATTCCTGTCGGGGATCGATGGTGGCCGCCTCGTCTTCTTGCACAGTTCACCCGGGCTCCGTGATGCAAGGGCAGGCGGGCAGGCCCTGTACCTCGCGGCATTCTGTCGGGAATAAGCGTGACTCGGCAACATTCGCAGCGGCACTGTCCTGGACGCAGCCATATCCAGAATAGTTGTCAACAATACATCTTTGGTGTAAGTGGTTCCCCTTTGTAGAGCCGAAGACTGTGGCGAGTTTGCGGCGGATTTCGCATGCCGACTTCGGCGGGCTCCTCTAGGGTTCGATCCACCACCAGGCACACGCAGGCTATACGTACGCTGAAAACAGAGAGTCCAGAGTCGCTCTTGGAATGAGAATTTTCTGCTGGAGTGAGGTTACAGCTCCAGGATCACGGCATCAGGACAAAAGTCCAGCGAATGGGAGAAGCCGAGGCTCAGCAGTCAAGGCAAGGGGCGCGCGAGGGAAGGAACAGCAGTGAGGGGACGACTGTGAAAACCTTCATATTGGTTTTCAGTGATTGTAATTAACCGGTAAAGTGCAGCGCTGTGAACTTTTGGTGTACTTTCCTCGGAAGCCAGATTCAAGCGCAGTCGACCAGGGAGCAACAATCGAGGGAGGATCCGATCGGCAACCACAGATTGAAATATGAGAATTTTTCACAAGGCACACGTACACAATCAGCTGAATTAAGATCGAAGGGAATACGTGTAAGGCGAGCCTTATTAGTGGGCAGGTTACCTTCATGGGCTTCGCGACGGATACATTTTCAAGCCAGAAGGTCACTGTCGTGTCTGTCTCTGGATGATTAAACTCAAGAGGTGGCAAGTCCTCGACAATAGTCTGCAAGTGAAGCAAAACATAGTTAAACCTCAGGTCGCCGGCGTTTAGTGCAAAGGGCAACCATATGGCAAAGTAGAGCAGCCTGCGGTATCGAGTGCAAGTCGACCTTACACATGCTCGAACTGTGCTATTGGTTGAGAGACCTACTACGGCAGCGCAAGTATTGAAAAGGAGATCTGATAAGTACAGGTGTATGTCACTTGAACACAATGGCCCGTTGGGTCCCACTCAAGCTATGGTATCGCTCCACAAGGGACGAGTTGCTGAGGTGTGAGATCGATGTATAGGAGCGCAGTTGCAAGAACACGAGCATTTCGTGTGAAGAGGGACGCTAAACTGCGCGGCCACTTTCAACATTCATAATAATTTATCGATTATCTGAAACACGGAAACTCCGGTCATCCATACCTTGACGCCATCATTCAGGAAGTAGTCGAAAGAGTCGATGTGAGGTCGCACAAGGTCTTTCAACGACGAACGCTCTGAATTGGAAGAAGTCACTCCTTCCAAATTTTTTATTTTTTGGTTTTTGGTTTGAAATGCTTCCAAAATGATCATGAGTGACCGGAATGTCGTTGGTTCATCGCCGGGTGCCCCGTACGGCCGTGTGTCGCTTGAGTCCGCACTAGTCGCGTGACTAGTGCGAAGTCAGATCGCACTAGTGATGTGACTAGTGCGATCGTAAGAATTCTGAAAACCCCGCCTCGTACGATGAGAAAAACTTCCAAAATTATAACCACCCTATTTTTTGGGCATGATATGTTTAAAATAATGTAAAAAACATCAAAACAATGACCTTCAAAAGATCTTCCAATTCAAAGCCCATCTTCCAATTAAGAGCGATCGTCGTTTTTCAGTTCGTCGGGCACATTTTCATTGTACCAGTTAGTCGACATGTTGCAGAGTATTTCCAGGCCAATAATGACGCACTTTTCACCCACACGAATTCATTCTAATTTCCCGGCAAACTCAAGGTCCCACGCTTGCGAGCTCTAAGTGACGCATTAACGAAAAGTCGGTATGGATAAAAGGGGCCTACCGTCGCGTGTCACTCGACTGTAGAGCTCTAGAGGATGAACAAAACTGCCTGTCTTTCTTTGTCTGTTCGTGTTGGGGAGCCCGATGTTTTTGTGGACGGACGGTTGGAGACCTTATTTCGAGTTTCAACCGTTGAAACCAGCTATAAAAGAAGCTTAACCTCTTTTTTCACAACGTCGTCGCCGACGCGATGTTCGAGCTTGCTGCGGATGCTGCTTGCTGTCGAGGGCTGCTGCTGCGCCGCGCCGGCGCCGCGACAATCCCGTCGGGAAGAGATGATTCCATTTACTATTACCCCAAGAGGTATAAACTAAGGGGATGCCACGCCCAGTATGTAGCGCGACGGCTACAAGACGCACGCGCGCCCACAACCGTTCGTGTCACCTCTCATTAAGATGCACCGTTAGATCACTCTTGAATGCCATTTTCCTCGCTTCTCAGCGTTTTAAGTGTTTTCAGAATCGCTTCCTGGCTTCCAAAAATCAAAAATCAGTTCTCGGCGGAAAGTACATACTGCCCTTTTTGTTGTGACATATTGCAATATGTATACTTGAAGTGTGCATATTGCAATACCATCCATCAGCACGTTGCCCTCAACTCTGCCGCATTGAGCATATTCACATTTCGCACTCTAGTTTTCAGATGTCTTGAGCAATGTGTAAGATCTAGGTTACGATCCCAAAAAATCGGTTCTCTAGCACTATAATTCTACTTTGCGAGTCACGGGCTGAGTGCTGCACCGAACATATCTACTAGCATTCATACGTTATATTTAGCGATGCAACGGGAATCTCCCATAGAGGCGAACTTTTGGACATGCACTTTGCATTTGTTGTTGGCATCCGCCCTTTGGGTATTTCCGCCCGAAATACAAATCAGTCATGCACTTTTCTTGAGGTCACGGGCTCAAGGGAAGCGCTTGCGTATGACAAATAGTTACTCGAAGAAAGTTCACCGAAATGATGCTATGATGGCGTTCATCCTTTTAGTATGCGCCCAAATCCCTCACGCGTCCCTCAAAAATCGGTTCTCACTCGTGTTTCCAAGGGGCATGCGAGCAGTATTGTGCACGCATGCCCCTGGGAAAAAAACACGATATCATTCGAGGGTGTAAGATAACATCCCGCTGAATGCTGTGTGAAAAAATATCATGTGCACCAAGAAATATATGCATACGCATCAAGCAGACCATCCGTTTTCATCGTTAAAATGTAAAGAAATATTCGGTCAAAGCTTTGTCGGAACGCTCAGAAGCGATGAAGTTGGGATTCTGAGACGATCGAGCGGCAAAACTGAACTCTCAGGGTTTTCGAGTAACTTAACCCTGCATCGCACGGCTCTCCCTAAGTGCGTCTTGTAGTCGCCGCGGCAAACACTGGACGTGGCATCCCCTTAGTTTATACCCCTTGCATTACCCGTAGCGATTAGGTGTTGGATGTTGTTGTGACACAGAATTTTTGAGTCGGAGTGTGGATGTCGCTGTCGAGCTGACGAGAGGGAGGGCGCGGGCGTCTACGTCTCGATGACGCGCAATGCGAGTGCTCGCACAATTCGGCAGCCAATTCTTTCACTAGTCCGACGTCAGAAGATGCCGCATTTTTCTGGGACACGTCGGTCCACGTCGGATCGGCTGCCGATTTGCTCAATTCGCTCGTGAGCAGTGTTGCCACGATCTGACGTGTCGCCGGCGTTCGCCGCCCGAATTTCTAAGATCGCCGGCCGGTTTGTGAAGCGGTACACTGTTAACCCCGGCCAATAAGCTTATTATAAAGGTGTCATTCACTTGCGATTCTCCGGCCGCCTGTCAAAATCGCCGGCCGCTTGAAAAATCTGCGACACCGCTGCTCGTGAGAATTGCCTTCAATTCGCTCGCGCGAGGCCAAATTCGAACGAAATGAAAACTGAATTCGGCAGCGACGCAATTGAAATCGGACTGTCGCGACCGCACACGCGACGGATTTTATGGGCCACGTCGGGCTAGCGAAAGAATTGGCTGCCGAATTTTGCGTGAAACTCTCTAATAGTAATAGGTATAGTAATACGTAATAGTAATACGTAATAGAGTCCGACTTTGTCACAGCCTGGTCAGCCTCAGTCTCAGTCCCCGATCACGAAACACAGCGTTCCGTGGGACACCGAGAACTTGACACTACTACTGACGCGTGTCACTCCCACAGTGAATTAAGTTCACTATTACCGTTTCCCACTTTAGACTTCGAAAAACTTACGACACCGCAACAACAATATTTTTCCTTTAACCCCTAACCTGGTACTATAAATTTATTTGCCACATCGTATGACTCCTTTTGCAAATGTGCGATATATACACCGACAACATGCGACTAAGCTTGCATGCGCATGCCGATGTATGTTATACATAACTACACCACTAACATGTTGAGCTAATGTGAGCACGTATATGTACTGTATATACCGACATATATTCAATATACGCCACGAATTCCTGCTTTTTTTGACACGATCCTTCTACAAACACCCCTCTTGTGAGCACAATATCCGGTTATGGATGGCCGGACCAGCATGAGGCCATCGGCGTCTTGTACATGTGAATAATTGTCTCACTCACTTCTTGAGCAAAACATGCATCGATATATCTCCTCATACATCGATTTTCCCAACAAAAAAACACCAAAAACACAGAAAAGCAAATATTTTTTCAATGTTTTCCCATACTTAAGCAATGTTTCCCATACTTAAGCCTTAGGTACTTTGTAGTTCCATCAATATAACGTATGTTGATCACGCTATCGCGTGTTGACCAATTATGAGATGATGGAATGTATCTACGGCATGCTATATGGCAATCTTGCCATCGCATGTGCACGCCACTCGACGATTCGTGCGCATTCACGCCTTATTTTCATGTATATATTCAGTCCAAATTGACTAGTTTCACGGTTTTCTATTAGTCAAGATAGCAGTGTGAGATATATGTATGATACCGATATGTCTGTGGCATACGATGGACTCTCAAATTTGAGTGGACATGTGGACGCAAGCAGCTTGCCTGGTCGATTCTGGCCTTCTTTAGCGACAAATTAGCCGATGTACTCAGGCCTCGGCTCCCGAGTACATTTAAGTCGTTTGCCGGCTTCGGACTATTCCCTTTTCTCCTACCGACGATCGGGTTGGTAACCCGCGAAATTGCGATTTAGGAGGCTACATTCGCTTTCACAGGCATTATCCCAGCTATATATTATGTTTACTATGTTCATCCTACATTGTCGACTTTATATTATGTTTCTAGTACCTATCCATTGCGTTGTACCATCAGTGACATATCAAATAGCTTCCCAACCATCATCTAGTACATTTCAACTATATCTTAAAAGTCAATTCCTGCAGCGTCATATTCCATTTCCGTGGAAGCCGCATCGCTTTGGACCGTCCGGTAGGCAGCTGGAAGCTTTGAATTGATGTAACCCTCGAACCAGTGCATCAGGAATTCTTCACCTGCACGCGCCGCCTTGAACTTTTTTATCAGCCATTGAATCCACACTTTGATGGTCAAGCTCTTCACCACTTGCATGACGAGATTATCGAAAACGAGCGTGATCACCCATGCCTGCAAGGCACCCACCGCATGGCGCAAGTCAGCCACATTCGTCCTCCACCCTGTGCAAGAGCGAATCGTTGCGCAAGAAACAGGCAGAGCAGGGAACACGTCTTAGTTTGAGCTTATTCGGCTATGAAAAGAAAGTGCGTTTATTCAATGTGTTCCTTAAGGATAAAAGCACATTCGGCCCGGAGTGATGCTCGGCCCTAGGCCGGGCAATCACTGCAAGACCAGGCGGCGCTCATGTGCACACCCTGGCTGGCTACATGGCCCACCAACGTGCTGAAACCGCACACTCTGTCTTCCCTGGGCTCAAGTGATCATGAGCTGGCATGCATCAACAGGCGATTGGGATTATCCACCTCGAGGACTTTCTTCTCAGTACTGGAGCCCATCAACTTCCGGATGAGCATCCCGTATACGAGCAGGATGTACGTGATGCCTACCCAGAGCACCATTAGTAGTGCATAGCAAATCTGGACTGACACGCTGTCTATCTCATTCCGGGCTTGCTCGAAGATGGTCTGAGCTCTCCCCTGACAGGCCGAAATGTCTCTCCCTCCCCTCCCCCACCAATAGGAATGCTTTACATACAGGGAGTCACGCGTGCGCAAAAATGACAACCAGTCGAAATCACTTGCATTCTGATTAAATCGAAACGCAGCCTAGTTTTGAAGGGGTTTCTTCGCAGGATTGAGATCTCTGTTAGTTTGCCTTGGCACCCTCAAAACCCAGACACTCTTCTGGTTTGTATCGACCGAATATACAATTTTCAAAGGAGAAGTTGACGTGTAGAATGCAGAATAAGCAGACATACTTGCAAATGGGCCCCCGCTAGAACTGCCCCCTCAAGCCCTGAGCAATGGGCCCTCCTGAGCAAAAGCGCAGCAACTCTCTTGCACGCAAACGTACACAGTGTGCTCTGTGGCAAATCGACTCTTGACAAAAGAAGCGAGTAAGTCCAATCCCCGTGCACAAAGGGCAGAGGGACTCAGGCGGCACTGCCTTCACCAATCCGATATTCCCCACATGCTGCGACTTAACAAGGGTCAGGAGAGCCCCCTCTTTACCTCTCTGAGAAGCCTGGCCTCCTCTTCCTTCAGCCGCTGATGCAGCTCGGCGAAAACGCGGCCTTCGGCTCTTCCGAGCGCCCTGCCGGCCAATCACAGCCAATAGCAGCCACAGGTCCCGTGAGCCGGCCAATCACAGCCAATAGCAGCCACAGGTCCCGTGAGCCGGCCAATCACAGCCAATAGCAGCCACAGGTCCGTGAGCCGGCCAATCACAGCCAATAGCAGCCACAGGTCCCGTGAGCCGCCAATCACAGCCAATAGCAGCCACAGGTCCGTGGCGCCGGTAAATCACAGCCAATAGCAGCCACAGGCCCGTGAGCCGGCCAATCACAGCAATAGCAGCCACAGGTCCGTTAGCCGGCCAATCACAGCCAATAGCAGCCACAGGTCCCGTGAGCCGATCAAAGGCACCTGACTGCACACATTCTGACCGTGCAGCCAAAGTGGGCGAGCCATTGGGAGGAACATTGCACCGCCAACATGTTACGCGGCCCCTGGCTACCAATGCACAACGCGGTCCCTCCTGGCCCTGTGCGTCGGTCAACGTCAGAAGCAGATTAGAGTCATCCAGGTTGGCGCCCGGCTGTCACTACGGCCACGCCCCCCAATTGCCCCTAGAGGTGGCGGGAGCAAGCGAGGGAGGGGGTGGGCATCTGTCAGAAGCCAGTGACGCATTGCGAAGCGCACTTAGAGGCAGGCAGCCGGCGAGCACCGTTGTTGCCGAGTTGTTCGAGCGGACCTTTGCGATCGAAGAAACAAGCTCCAGCAAAGATACAGCAAAAGCACCTCGGAATCTGATCGGAATCTGATCGGAATCTGATCGGAATCTGTTGCGAGCGAGAGAACCCTAGGCAGAGGTAAACTAAAACCGTGATGTGGCCCATCCCTCATATAAATCCGGACGGCGTGGGGCGTTTCAACCACCTCCCCTGCCAGCGAGCTCGAACGGGTTTAGGGTGCCGGGCAGAGAGAGGGGTAGCGGCACTGACCTAGTTTGGTACACGAACCACAGCATGCTGTAGAAGCGGCGGCGGGCGGTATTGAGCATCCGCCCGACCCGCTGCAGCAGCAGGAAGGCTCCGTCTAGAACTATGACACCCGGAAATGCTTATTAGCCCTTGCAGCTCAAAAGCGCATCTGGTCGAAGAAGAGCGTGAAGAGCAGGAACACGAGGTTCTCAAAGGAAGGTCACGATTTCTGCCCCACAAAATGCCCATGTCCCCCCCTCCCCTCCCCCCGCGCCCCGCCCTCCTGCCTCAGTCTCAGCCTCCAGGAAGGATAAGGGCTTAGCCCACCAACCGCCACTTCCCCAAAACTGCTCCCAGGAGAAGGGCGACATGGGACTGGCCCACCATGCGGTGAGTGCCATCATCACACGACTTGAGACTGGAAGTCATGCCACATCAGCCACAACCACCACAGCTGCCACAGAGAGTAGGCATGGGGTGTATCGGCTGGGACAGTGACCGCCATACCTTGCCCAGTGTTGATGTCGGCGCGCGCCCGCGCCCAGTGCTTGGGTACCTGCCCCCCTCCCCCGCCACCTCCCCATACCACGCAGCACTGGGATCGTCAGGGCGCCCCTTTGGCTGAAGCAAGGTGTTGCACATACAGCGACGGCATCATCAATGGACACAGCGGATGCCGTGCCCGGGAGACAGTGAGGGGAAGATTAGGGAGGCGGATCCCACCCGGTATTGCTGCCCTGCGGTGAAGAGCGCCATGAAGAACATCTGCACAGGCAAGATGCTCACCACCACGAAGATGGCCATATATATCTCATCCCTCAGAGTTGCCTGCGAGGCAGCAATCCAGACCCCCTCCGCCAGACCCCCTCCCGCCCCGCACCGCCGTATTTGGAATCCTCAAAGGCACATCAGAAATGTGAAGTCGAGGGGGAGGGGAAGAAGGGGAAGGAAGGGTGGAGACAAATCACTCAGGAGGCGGTGCACTTACTATGTGGCACGAGAAGAGATGGAGGGACTTGCTCTGGGAAAGCTTTAAAGTTCACCGAAGGACAGATAGAGCATCCACTATAGGAGAATATCCTCTGTGAAGTTGGTTTGACGAAAAGGGCCAAAATCAGTTGTCTTACGGCACGCTTCTTTTCATACTACAGGGCGTTCTAGACCCTTGCTCTGCCTTCGGCCCGGCCCCTTTTGGTTCAGTCCTGGGCCGGCCAATCACAGTCAGAGATGTTCCCCCGATCAACATCCATTGCGAGGACAACTGGAGGATTCATCATGGATTCTACCATCTGAAATCTGGGAATCCGTTGCCTTGCAAAAGTGGATTGCTCTGGCGTCGCATTTTGAGAAGCTGAACCGACACTCGGCATTTAATGAACGAACCGTGACGTGGGGGCAGAACGGGGTATAGGGAATGTTGGGGGGAGAAGTGGGGGAGGAGAAGGCGGAGGGCGAACCTGGGGGAAGGCGGTGCATGCGTAGCCGTGAGGCAGCAGCTGCTCGTGCGGATCGCAGTCAAAGCCATGACAGTCGAACATCTCTGACTCCATCAGCGTTGAGCACATATCAAACGACTCGTCATGCAACACCTCGTCTGAATTTTTGTACCGCATCCGGCACGAAGGTGGCAATTCTCATCCGGGGTCAAGCCAATGGCCTCTCTGTGAGCCCGCTACAGCACTTCGTGCGCCTGGCCCGCCCCCGCCCCCGCCATCCCTCACGCCCCCCTGCCTTGCTCAGGCCTGACGGCGCGGCACCACCAGCACGTGCGCTTGGCCCTCAGCCATATCTTCCACTCCTACAGAAGCCACCTATATCAAAGGGCATTGCACAGCTACATGTTGCAGCAGGGGCTCTGATTGGTTGGGACGTGCAACCCTCCCTTCCTCTAAGGGGGAGGGGGGTTGTAGAGCCTTTCAACACTGCTGACATTAATCTATGATCGAAATCGAGATATGAACGCCTCCCCTACTTGCTCACTTTTGACACCATCGACCTAACCAAGTGGAAAAAGCCATGCGTGCTACACGCTGCCTTCCCGAAAGAAGTCTTACAAAATGCGAAATACAAATGCCGATGCTGTGCGAATTACAGCAACAAATGACACACTTTGTCCACATCCAACCGACGGCGTCAACATCGAACACGTCTGTGGCACTCACACTCGAGCATTCCTTCATAGACACCGCCCTCGGCGGTCTCCAGGCTGTGCCTCAGAATACACACTTTTGACAGGCAGCACACTCCACACTGTCGGAGGGCAGAAGCAAGGAAGGGGTGTGGAGGGGGGTGTGTGGGTGGGGGGGAAGGGAGTGCCTTGGAGTAGTAGATGCCGAGGCACACGACAAGCATGAGGAGGATGCTGGTGCACTGCACAAGGATGCGCTGAGAGCGTGTGTAGGGCTCCTCGGGGCCGGTGACCATGATCTTGCTCCACGGGTGGGTCCGGAGAACGAGCAGGGATAGTCTCTTGGCCTCCTGGACGAGCTCCCTGCGGCGCTCGTGCACGGAGAGCGGGGGCTCCGCGAAGGCTCCCCCTTGCAACGGCTTGGCGATCTTGCTCTTATTGGCCTCCTGGTTCCACTTCAGCGCTCGGATGGTGCTCATGCGGTCCTCGTTCCACCGCTTCACCGCCTTTTCCGCCTTCTTGGTCAACTCTGCGAGGTCATCGTCATCCAAGACGGTCTGCAATGAAGGTGGGGAGCAAGAGGGAGGGGGCCAGAGAGGAGAGAGGAGGGAGGGAGGGGGAGAGAGAGGAGGAAGGGAGGCAGGGAGGGAGGAGCAGACACGAGGAACGTTCTCAGTAGGGCGAGCCTTGGCTTTAATATCTGCAAGAACTAAAATCGCACCGAACGCAACAGGCGAATGACTGCCATACCAATTTGTATGCAAGGCCGGGAAATGGAAACCCAAGTATCTCAAACCCACATCACCGCTATAGACTTGCATTGATTGATTCGTTTCCGGCCAGAGGTTTTGGCTCCTCTTGCCCGTTGGATCATGCTGTATCGCTGAGTATCGCTTAGACGGCAGGGGTGAGAGACGCGCAGAGCACGGGTGAGAAGGGTAGAGGAAATGAGGAGGGTGAAGTGAGAAGAGAGGTAGGGGAAGGGGGGAGCGGACGGCCGGTATGGCGTGACGAACGACAACTCAACGTATGACAACTGTATTGGCATATGCTATAGTACCACGCAAGTCACGTGATTGAATCGTATTTCGCGTACTACTACGATGCGATGGTTGTGGCGGCTGGAGCGCCGTTTGCCACCTGCTGTTGGCGGAGGGCTTAAGGGGAGAGTTGTGGGCGAGGGCGAGAGAGCGGAGGGGGGGGGGATGCAGGAGCACTTTGAGAGAAAGCTTTGTCGAGAAATCCTCGGCCATGGCGTGCTTGCGCCACGGTCTCGCACGTTCCTCTGGAGGGTCCTCTGGTTCAACACCCACATGAAGGGCAGTGAAGCACGTACATCACACACAAGTTTGTCCTTTAACCGTATCGCCTCATCCGCTGCAAGCTCCCACCTAGCCGTGGAATCATTTCCCAGAAGAAACCAAACGGTGTTCATCCAAGCCTTCCTCCCCCCTCCCCCCTGCCCCTACTCCAGAGGGAAAATAGACCATCTTCCACCGCAACAACTCTGCCAGACAATGGCGCATCTCTGCATTTTCTCTGATTCGGAGGGTATCCCCGTACTTCAGAGGCCACCACAACCTTCGCGCTCGGCCACCCTTCCTCCGGCCAGCCGGTCGGCCAGAGCCCATCCGATTCCGGCCATTCACAGCAAGGAATCCATCCTGCCCTAGTAGGCTTCGGTCCATCCACAAAGCGCCACGTCATCCCGAGGTATCCATCAGGAGAATCGTCTCTGGCTGCTGCTGCGCAGCGCTTCTTGTCACCTGTGCCAAATTGCTCATATAGCATCTGCGGGGTCTTCTCCTGGAGCTCCCTTCTGTCAACAGATCTGCACATCCCCCCTCCTCCCACCTCCTCCTCGCACCAGGCTCCACCCCCTTCAGTGCTCTGCCAACCGCCTGCCGGACAGATTCGCCCGAATTCCACTTACACAACACCTTCCCGTATTGACAGGATCCAATTCTGATACAGATGCGATGCTTTTCACAGTAGCAAGGTTCAACAGGCACCCCTCTCGGCTGCCAACCCTAATGGGCAACTTGGTGCTTGCTGCTTTCATGCATGTACCGTGGGACATGACAGCTGGCGCCTTCCCCCATTGGGGGCAACAAGGGGGTTAGGGGAGGACGAAGATCTTGTTCAATTCTACTCACAGTAAAAGCGGTTGGGTTCAACATAGAGCGCGCCGCAGTTGCTGATCGATACGGAACGCCCTTTGAGCGACACGCAAGCAATGATTGGTGCAAAGGTCGAAGCCGTGAGAGATCAAAGCAAAACTAAGCTGTGGGGATGAGAGATCTGCGGAACCTGGTGGGGGGCAGAAAGCGCAGTGGGGTGAGGTGGGGGCAAGCGCAGTGGGGTGAGGGTGGGGGGGCAAGCGCAGTGGGGTGGGGGTGGGGGCGGTGGTGGGGGCATGCGCAGTGGGGTGGGGGTAGGGGCGGGGTCACCGGTGGGATTATTGACGATGAGGTAGGTGGTGTCACCCGCACCAAGCACGGTGGCGAGGGTGTCGGTCAGCTCGAAGGAGCCGTTCCTCTGCTGCAGGAAGACAAAGTTCCACAAGATGGAGCGATAGTACCACCCGCTCGTCTGCCTCAGGCCCATCATCACGCGGAAGGCCTTGAGGAACCACTCAAAGCTGTGCCCTGCCTTCTCCCACTTGAGTTCATTGAGCTGTGACAACTGCGCCGCCAGCTGTTGCCCCCCCCTCCCCTCTTCGTTGTCACACGCAGTCTTGTCTTTGTGTGCAGTTAGAGGTCATCCAGGCACTGAGCTAAGATCGTGATTACTCGACGCCTACACCATCCCAACGGGGCCAGCGAGACTGATGACAGATCAAATTCCATGTCACGACACGCGCCTATAGCCTCGCACACATGAGCTCATATCTTGTATTTATGTTATAGGTTCGACGCATCCCTTTTGCCCGGATTCCAAATGGGTTGAAATGGCTCTGATTGGTTAATTCATTGGTGCGCGTGGTGGGGGGAACGAGAAGCTGATTCACATCTTTTTTAGGCGCTCTGCCAGCAGTGGTTGGTCGATACCATGAGCCCTCGGAACCACGAGTTAGCTATAGCGCGCGGTGCGGGGATGGATGGCCAGCGCGCGGTGGGGACGGGCGCGCAGCAACCTGCGCGGCTTTGACGGTGCGGGTGACCTCCAGGTAGGCAAGGAGCAATGCTGTGCCAATCATGCGCTCCAAGGGCTGGGCCGCCTCTGCCTGCCGCTTGGAGACTCTTTGCATATTTTTGGTACCCAGAGGCTTCTGCATAGTTACGGAGCCCTTTTGGCGGTGCGTGGTCCTGCATCCGTCATATCCACCTTCGGTCATGCCCCTCCAGTCCACTTTGATCCGGATAGGCTATGAGATACTGTCACAACATGCCCGCGGTCATACCCTTCCTCCAGTGCATTTCTGATCTGGATGTGTGTTTCAAGATGATGCGATAATATACCCCTGGTCGCCACCCCTCCAGTCCACTTTGATCTGGATGCGGCAAAAGACACAAAGCGCCGCGCAGATGGCTATGCCAGAGCTGCGACATAGAATGTTGGCGAAAACTCAGAAATATTGCACCCACTGCTAGTCCGATGCCTGTTGCAAAGTTCGCACGGATATTTGCGCCGCGCACTAATTTAGGCACACCATTAATCCACCGCCCACATCCACGGCTTCCTCAGGTTCAAATTTGCCCAAAGAAGGGGTGAGCGATATCCTCGCTCGCCCCAGGAGGCGTAGTTTTTTGTACAGTTCTTAATTCCCAAGTTCATTGAAGCACGCGTGAGGGATCTATACGATGACAGCGTCATGATGCATGCCGTTCTGACATGAGGTCATCACATTCGATGACGGATGGCGTGCCAGAAAGCAGAACAGGGCCGGAAGGGACATGGGGAGCAAACATACGATGCAAATTGTCCAATCAGGGACAATTTCTTCTTCTTCTGCCTCTTGAAGGTGGTCAGGAGAGGAGGTCCTGCCACCGATGTCGCCAAGCTGTTTGCCTCGCTTGTCACCATCGTGCCCATCTCATGCTTGGTCTGCAACAAGAGGAGGGAGACGCAGCCCTATCAGTCTACTAGCTTGTGCCAAAGAGGACAGCTCACTCCACCATGTCACACGCTGCTGCAGGCGACACCTTCTCCGCTCGATCGGGGCGGGGAAGTGACAAGTTCCAGCCTGATTGGCTGAAGCAGGCGACCCGACAGATATTCGTACGTATATACGTGTATCCAGTCAGCTGTGGCCGATAAGGAATCAAACGGATCTTGACCCAGAGCTGCCTTCTTACAGAAACTCGTGGCCGGTAAGCAGGCAGAAGTTTCCGGCTACTCGCCATCGAAATTGGAATGCAGTGGCATATCAAAGACCGAAGTGTGTAACTCGGCTCAAGAAGCTGCAGGGGCTGCGATTTTGGACCTGCCTACTTATATAATCAACCGCAACTTACTGTCACGCATGCCACATCTACCACAACAGTTTCATTACAAAATCAACGGACAGAACGCCACTAGCGGTTCTATCTATCTATCTAGCTAGCGGTTGGCTTTTAGCCGATGCAGATTCTGATCGACCACAACTCGCCGTAGTCGCAATTTACACCCATCCTCCCGCCTCCCGCCCCGCCATGCCTAACCGAGCAACTCCCTGAAGAGGTGCTTTCATCGACAATGCGTGGCCCAGTGCAGAGGCAGCAGACTGAAGGCTTGCAGACTCTGAGGAGATCAAAGAGGCCACCGTGACGCACGCAGGCAAGCAGAGCCGACCAGCGCGCCAGCCGATGATGGGTGAGAAGACATCCTCGATAGGGGGAGGGCCGCGACGAGGGGAGACGACTCGTCGAGTGTTAAGCCAAAACCATGTTCATACGTAACACATAGAGAAATGCCCTCCGAAATATGGAAAGCGTCATCTAAAGATATGGTTTCGGCTTCACACTTGACGACTCCTCACCCCTCGGCTACGACGGGCAGTCGAGTGCGACAAGGGCTGACGCATTTGCCTACCTCCAAACAGCAAGAGTCGTTGGATGGAGGTTGACGCGGGCCTGGAGGAGGCATGGGCCGTTGGATGGAGGTTGATGCGGGCCTGGAGGAGGCATGGGCCGTTGGATGGAGGTTGGCCGCCGGGCCTGGAGAGGCATGGACCGTCGGATGGAGGGATTGACGCGGGCCTGGGGGAAACATGAGCCGTTGGATGGAACGGGCCTGGAGGCATGGAGCCGTTGGATGGAGGGTTGACGGGCCTGGAGGAGGCATGGGCCGTTGGATGGGGGTGACGGGGCTGGAGGAGGTATAGGCCGTTGGATGGAGGTTGGCCCGGGGCTGGAGGTATGGAGAGAAGTTGGATGGAGTTTGACGCGGGCCTGGAGGAGGCATGGGCAGTTGGATGAGTTGACGCGCGGGCCTGGAGGAGGCATGGGCCGTTGGATGGAGAGGTTGACGGGCCTGGAGGAGGTATGGGCGTTGGATGGGGGAGTTGACGCGGGCCTGGGGAGGCACATGGGCCGTTGGATGGAAGGGTTGACGGGCCTGGAGGCATGGGCCGTTGGATGAAAGGTGATGTGGGCCTGGAGGAGGCATAGGCCGTTGGATGAAGTTGGCGGGCCTGGAGGAGGCATTGGCCGTTGGATGGGGGTTGACGCGGGCCTGCGGGAGGTATCGGGCACACACCATGCGACGCAGCTCGAATATGGGAATCCGTATTTGCATGGAGGCCAGGGAGACACCGAGCATGCGGCACAGGCTCTTGGAGTGACTCAAGTCCTGTGTCTCGTGGAGCAGGCGGACTACACCAACGCCACCTGTCGCCCCGCCCCGCCCTTGTCTGCCTTTGCACCAAGACCTTTTGGCTTTCTGCGGAGAATGACAGTGAGTTGTCACTCAATAGCTTGCTCCAAAAAGTCGTTGTCGCATATCGGGGTTTTGCTAGGAGACCCCTTCTCAAGCAGTCGGAGCGAGGAACGCTCTAGACGCTCTTGCAATCTGCACGAGCTGATTGCATCTGTAGAGACCATTTCGGACCCCCTCTACGCCCCCTTTCTCATGCCCCACATCGCCTGGGATCCGCCCTGCAGCCCGGAGCCTCACCTCACATGTGGTGCAAAGGGGAATGGGGGCATTCAGCCCGCCATGCATACACCCCACACCGCGCCTCACATTGGGTTCCTGAGGGTCGCGCGTACGTGACTCCCCACACGAGGACGTCTCTGGTGAGATACCCTGCCACCAATGAAGTGAACGATTATGTAGTCCACATTTGACAGTCAGCTTGCGCTTATGTGACGATTCACAGAATCCGAAGATAGAATGGTGATCCGAGGCACTTGCGCCTCTTTTATTGAGACGAAACGTCGCGGTCGAGTCTCACTCTCGATCTCAGTCCCTGGTGGCACTTGGTGTTGTTCGACAAAGGAGAACAACTAAGGTTGTTTCAGATGCGCGAATGAGTCTCACTCTCGATCTCAGTCCCTGGTGGCACTTGGAGTTGTTCGACAAAGGAGAACAACTAAGGTTGTTTCAGATGCGCGTGTGAGTCTCACGATCTTATCGGACCCCGATCACATCGACCTGTTCCAGTCAGCGAGAGATCGGAGGGATCGACCCGTATGCATCGATCCGCAGATTTGTAAAGCCTGCTGAGACTGAGAATGCTAGCCAGAGACGAACTCATAGTGAGACATTGTTGGATATATCGTATACTTTATACTTTATATATATATATATGTCTCATGAGTGTCACCCTCCTTGCATCTACGTTTATATATATATATGTCTCATGAGTGTCATCCTCCTTGCATCTACGTTTATATATATATATGTCTCATGAGTGTCATCCTCCTTGCATCTACGTTTATATATATACAACGTATATATATATGTCTCATGAGTGTCATCCTCCTTGTATCTACCTTTTAAATATATATATATATATGTCTCATGAGTGTCATCCTCCTTGCATCTACGTTTATATATATATATATATATGTCTCATGAGTGTCATCCTCCTTGTATCTACGCTTTATATATATATATATATGTCTCACGAGTGTCATCCTCCTTGCATCTACGTTATATATATATATATATATGTCGCATGAGTGCCATCCTCCTTGCATCTACGTTTATATATATATATATATATGTCTCATATATATATAAGAAAATATAAGTATAAGAAAATATAAGTATGGAGTATAAGAAAATATATATATGTCTCATGAGTGTCATCCTCCTTGCATCTATGTATATATATATGTCTCACGAGTGTCATCCTCCTTGCATCTATGTATGTATATATATATATATATGTCTCATGAGTGTCATCCTCCTTGCATCTATGTATATATATATATATACATATATGTCTCATGAGCGCATCCCTTGCATCTATGCATGTATATTTATATATGTCCTATGAGTGTCATCCTCCTTGCATCTCACGCGAGATATATATATGTCTCATGAGGCCATCCTCCTCTTGCATCTACGTTTATATATATATATATATATATATGTCTCATGAGTGGCATCCTCCCCTTGCATCTACGTTTATATATATATGTCTCATGAGTGTCATCCTCCTTGCATCTACGTTTATATATATATATATATGTCTCATGGCGGCCATCCTCTTGTATCTAAGTTTATATATGTATATACATATATGTCTCAGAGTGTCATCCTCCTTGCATCTACGTTTATATATATATGTCTCATGAGTGTCATCCTCCTTGCATCCACGTTTATATATATATATGTGTCTCATGAGTGTCATCCTCCTTGCATCTACGTTTATATATATAAATATATCTCATGAGTGTCATCCTCCTTGCATCTGTGTTTGTTGGGGCCACACGCTCAGATAGAAACAACTGCCCTGACAACGCGGGGGGTCATCTCAATCCCGATCTGCAAGGAGTGAGGTGAGGGCTGGCACCCTCAGGCGGAATATCAGGCGGCGTCTGCGTTGGGGATCGTAAACGAGAGCTGCCGTGGCGTCCATCGGGTCGAGAGGCTTGGGAGCCTCCAGGACGCGGCCCGGCTGATGCTTTAAGCTGCGCATGTACCCGTGAAGCAGCGCCTTGCTCTGCACCGTAGGCAGGTACTTGAGCTGCCCCGCCAGACCGACCGCCAAATCAACTACTGTCTGCGCGGACTGCCACGCTGCGGGGTCACCCCTCTTCTTCGGCGACGATCTTTGATCCAACAGCGCAGGTTGCACCGCAGCTTTGGCCAGCAGCTGATCAATTAGCTGCACGCCTCGCTCCTCCTTGGCCTCCTCCGTGCCGTCCTCGAACCCATCCAGGTTATCGCCAAAGAGGCGCAGGCAATTCGGCCGGAAAGGCGCTGTCAGCGGCAGGTTCGACAAGATCGGCAAATCTATCCCCGGTCGTGGGTCGGATGGTGGCAATGAAGGGTGCGCCAGCCTGAGCAGCGGCAATGGTGACACGAACAGCTCCTGCGCTTGCGATGCTGGTGGCTGGCTGATGAGAGCGGAGGGGAAGGAGCAGGATGACGGCAGGGGAAATCCGTCCTCGGGTGGGACGGAAAACACACACGGCACTCCGAATAGTTGTGATTGTGAGTCGTGCAGTGCGGCGATGGGTGGCATCGGCGATGGAGCGCGTGACATTGGCGCCGGCTCCAAACCCCAATCGTCATCGTCGTCGTCGTCATGCTTGCCAGCGTGGTGAGTAAGCCCCAAGGCGCTCTCTAGCCAATACAGGTCCTCATCCGCCGCAATGGGCTTGTTTGACCCAGCACCATCCTGCAGGGCACACATGCACCTTAGAGAGAGAGGGGCACCATGCACCTTAGAGAGAGAGGAGCACCATGCACCTTAGAGAGAG
>LGRX02033886.1:0-26046 GCA_001247695.2 Cymbomonas tetramitiformis | reverse complement strand
GGGGGCACCGTGGACACACACGCATTTGGGGGGCACTGTGAAGACACACGCATCTGGGGCGGCATGGTGGACACACACGCATCTAGGGGGGCGCCTGCCGGGCGCTTGGAACCGAGCTTGGGGCGCGCCTGCCGGGCGCATGAAACTAAGCTGGGGGGGCGCCTTGTCGGGCGCATGGAACTGAGCAGGGGGCGCACATGCCGGGCGCATGTGTGGTTTGGTGTGGTGTGTGTGTGGTGAGCAACAGGAGCGATTGGAGCAACAAAGCATGCCGCGACATGACCAGCGAAGCCATCGAGAGAGCGTGGACATCGCCGTAACCCACATGATCTGATTAGTAGCCGACAAGAATGTTGTTGCCATAGGAATTAGCCACGAAGAAATGAAAAATTCATCCATGGTAGAACGTAGGTTGCAATCTTGCAAAAGATTAGAGAGTTGCGCTTAGGTTGGCGGGCGGCAATGTAAATAAGGCATGTATATAAATGTAAATGTGTGTGGGGCATGCATTATGTTGGGGTAGGATTGTTGGTGTTACACGTAAACACGTGTTTCAGAAATGTGACCGTGGCAAGGAGAGTGTGGGCAAGTCCCCGACTACACAAAGGTATCGGGTTGGCAGCCCAAAATTTGTGTGGATCCCTTCTTGTGGCGGGCCATGGGCATTCCAAGCAAGGAGGCAACTTTCTTGATTCAATCCTTAGCCACACACCGTGGAAAGCAAGGGGGGTTGAGTAGCGGTGTTAAGCGGCAATTATAGGTTGAATACCCTTCCAGAGGGTTGTCTACTTGGGAGGAATGCCCGTCACGTGCCTGAGCGCACTTAATAATGGATAACATGAGTATAGGGGGGGGAGCATGCACAACTTGCGATGAATCCCTGAGGGCCTGAAAGACATTTTCAGGGGCTGGAAAGTCATTTTCAGGGCCTGAAAATGGTTATCAGGCCCTGGAAACTGGAAAGTTTCAGGGCCTGAAAATGGTTTAGGGCCTGAAAAGGCCTGAAAATGTTATCTTTCTGAAAATGGTTTTCAGGGCCTGAAAATGGTTTTCAGGCCCTGAAAATGAGTTTGCAGGCCCTGAAAATGGTTTTCAGGGCCTGAAAATGAGTTTTCAGGCCCTGAAAATGCCTTATGTGAATTTTCAGGGCTTGGAACACTGTAAAAGTTCAGGCCCTGAACTTTTTTTTCAGGGGGCAAGATGAGGACATGAGAATATAATTCTAAACTTTATATAACACGAAAAGTGAATAATATTTTCAGGCCCTGAAAAAAAAGTTCAGGGGGCATCTTAAGAGTGTGAATTCCAAATTTTCAGGCCCTGAAAATTTGTGTAAAACTTATATTATCCATGAGGTTTTTTCTAAGGTGTATAACTAGCCTAGTATAAAACAAGTTCAGACCCTGAAAGTGATTTTCAGGCCCTGAAAACCATTTTCAGGCCCTGAGAATGGTTTTCAGGGCCTGAAAAATATTTTCAGGGGGCAATTTTTCAGGGGGCCAAAAAAAAGTTCAGGGGGCAATCGTAAGTAGCCCCCCATCTGCCGGATTTACTCTGCTGGCGGAGCCGCTCTACTCGGTGTAGCTATGTGATTTACGTCATCGTGAAAAGTGGGGGTGAAACCGCTCGAAATTAAATAAAAAGGCCGGTCCTCCCACAAGGACCGGATTATTCCAAGCTACCTACGCTCACTAAGTGGCCTTCCTGGCGCCCCCTGCACATGAAATATACTGTAACA
The DNA here is from genome assembly GCA_001247695.2 of Cymbomonas tetramitiformis. Taxonomy (NCBI): domain Eukaryota; kingdom Viridiplantae; phylum Chlorophyta; class Pyramimonadophyceae; order Pyramimonadales; family Pyramimonadaceae; genus Cymbomonas; species Cymbomonas tetramitiformis. The sequence goes on along the minus strand of LGRX02033886.1, from coordinate 24,308 downwards.
TGACCTATTCGTGCCCTCTACAATTTACAACATCTTCGGAATCCATAATACTGCGGGATATATCCCTCGCATTGTCATGCACCCACAAAAAAACTGACTTGGGTGAAATTTGCCATCAAGATTTTGTATATAGATGGAACCTCATTGCCGCGCACAAGGCAGACATTAATATGTATCGATGATGTTAAGCATTCTAAAAATCATTTGATAGGTATATATGATGACTGCAACGTGACAGGGCGTAAAACGGTTAAATGCATATGTTGTCAGACATCTAGAACTTTACACTTGGCTAGAAATACAATGATAAAATCGACCTTATTATAATCAGGGTTTCGGACCCAAACCCAAAAGTTACATATCTGCCAGTGTAATATGAAGTTGCCAACATGCAAAATGTGGTAAGCATGATTGGGTATAGTGTTGGGATAAAACTTTGCTGCCTGACGGGATGATTCAGCTCGAAATTCAATTGGATAAAAATATTTGAGTGACATGCCATGTTTTTGAATGCCCTCCAAAGGTTGAAACTCAAAAATGATAGGGTGCATGCTACAAATGCATTGGATATCGTGAGTATATGAACATATATTGTATATGGCATATGTTCCCACTTAGTTTAGGTCCTATAGATGCTAAAACTCGGAGGATAGTCAATAGGTACCACAAAAAGATGGTTAAAAACATCCCCGCAAAGCCGGTCCTTGTGGGAGGACCGAACGCGATTCGGGTCCTCCCACAAGGACCGCCGGGCAGTAGCCACTTGTTGATTCTGGGTTCCAACTTGGGCTCACCCGATTCCTTGCGGGCTGCCGCTGCTTTTCTGCGCAGCGTTCTTGCACTATTGCCGGCGTATTTCCCTTTTTCTTTTGGTGGCTCAGTTTGATTTGTGATTGACTACAAAGGGGCCACTTGTGATGCAGTCACCGGCTGTAAAGAAATCACTTGCGATACTGGCGGAAACATGTTTGGCAACATCGGTTGACTGTATTGGCCTTGGGGGAATGGAAAGGTACGTGCCGCAAACTGAACTGGCGGATGTTGTCCGATCGCTGGGAAAGTTAGTCGATCCTGAGTTTGCTGATCCTGAGTCGGCCGATCGGACATCGGTGCCAATGAAACTGCTGATTGCGAAGGAAAGGATGCTGAAGGGCCACATGCTGTTTGTGAACAGGTGTATGATGTTTGAACTGCTGGCAAGAGATATTTGTGGCGCGAAGATCGGTGCTTGCCCTGCTTGTAACACTGTGAAGGCACGCACTCAGCAAGCGGCTGAGCAGCCACGCGCGCAAATTAACTGAATTGCATTGTAAAGAAAGTGGGAATGGCTACTGTAGTTTATTTTCCATTGTTGTGCTCTGTCTATTTATTTGTACACATTGTATATCTTTTGGTATTTGCAGTTGAAAAATAAAAACTTTCAAGTAGGTGTGCTTTTTCAGTTTTGTAGTTAACAGTTCTGATAGTTGCAGATCTGTGGGTTCGCTTTTGAATTTGCATGAAAGGTCTGATGACAATCTGGCCATTTACTTTGCCATGATATGAATCGAAGGTCATTAATTCGTCATGTGTGCAGTTCGAGTGACTTTCAGTGTCATACCTGTGCAGTTCGTTTACGTTCGAGTGCGTTCAGTGTCATACCTGATGACGTTCGATATGAATTATGTGACAACTGGTACAATCAAGGGAATACTAAAATTCGTGAAGACAAGTCATCGTTTCAGACGAAGATTTAGTCGCATGCTGACGTCAGCACAGTCAAGAACTATGTATCTCTGAATTCAGTGTGAAGTAACTCGAATTAAAATAAAATATCTGAACCGCAGAAATAAATCAGATCGACTGTCACAGTAAATCGTCTCTAGAATATAAATCGAAATAGCGTTGCGTTTCTTAAGTGTGTGTCAGAATGCTGTGGAAACTGACTCGGTTCTTGCCAGCATAGTGCATTGCCGGCGTGTGGTTTTTGCCCCATAATTATGTCGGCCTTCTGGGCTATGGTGGCAGGACAAGCCGACCTGCCAAGTGAGTGGTGAACTGTGGTGCCTAGCATGTAGTAGCAGCACCTACATGAGACCATCTTGGAGGTCTCTGTGGAGGCTGGGGTCCAAAAGAAACCGTCCCAAGTGCCCTGTAAGACCGTGTCAGTGTTGGTCTTTCCCTTTCCGGCGTGGCGGATCAGGGACTCATCCAGGAGCCTCTGCTCATGATTGTGCCATGTACTCCTCGTGAGAGGAGCCACGGAGTGGTGGAGACATGTGTCGACTACGAGGTGCGGGGGGTCGTGGTGTCTTTCCCGTAGCGGGCTGTGAGTCTCTGGTGCGGGTGGAAGCCGAGCCGGGCGCCGCCGGTGCCGCTTTCGCGGCGGTGGAAGGGGCGACCGTGGGAGGGTGTGCCGTGTGGTCCGATGATGCCGAGTGTGCACTGCCCCCCTGTGAGCGGGGCCCTGACAATGTCGGCATGAGTGCTGCCGTAACTGTCCCATCGGTCCTGTACCGCGTCGTATATGTACCGTACTCCCGACGGGTGGCCACTGCCAGACCGGAACTGTGCCCTGAAAGATGTGATCAAGTCAAGTTATATCGGGCGCTCCCACACCCTGAGTGCTGCCTTCTGTGATGCCCGAAGCATGTCAACCAGTGCCTGCTGCTCCTGAGTCTCGTCGAAGGACGGGCACTGAGTGTAGTGTGCCCTGATGTGCTTCCTGAATAGTGCTAGCTTCTGCATCGGGTCCTCTGAGTCCGAAATACAGATGGATTTAGCTAATTCCAGGTGGGTGTTGTCATCGGCGAAGGGTTTAAGCTGTGCCTTCGCCCTGAGCTGCAGGAGCAGTAGCCGGCCGTCGTTCTGGACAGAGCGGTCGTCTTCCAGAAGGCGGCTCACGTAGCTGCGGGCAGCCCCGTCGGCGACCTACTTGTGGATGGCTTGGGCGATGATGTTGTTGCACACGCCGTCGTAGGGATCCGTAGATAGGCGGTAATCGAGGTTGAGGAGTGCCGGGGCGAAGCCAGGGCGGTAAGCCGACAGTACACCGTCGAGGCACTCGATGAAAATTCCAAAAGCTGCGTCCCCCCCTCTGCACAGAAAATCAACAAACAAATCCTTTTGTCGATTGCCGGAAGGCGTGTGTGCTTTCTCGTAGAACGCTGTCTTAAGATTCGCCATGAGTGGGCGCATGTCAAGGGCGCTGTTCTGAGAAAAATGTGGGTGCAGGGGGTCCTCGCTGAGGAGGCGCACGCGGGTGTGTGGAAAGGGAGTGCCGGTCCGGAACTCTTCCACAGTGACCTCGCGCGGCCGAAAAATCTGACCCAACGTTGTTGTCGTAAAGCGTAGCTGCTGTGTCGGAAATGACTGCTGTGGCTGTTGGTGATTGAGGGACTGGGCGGGAGGCCGTCTCTGCTGTGACTGTTGCCCGTTGCGCTTCTGCTTGCGCGTTAAGGGCGGCTGAACGAGCTGCCGGTAAGTCTGGGAGAATTGTAAAGATGTCCTGGAACTGTGTCTGTGCCTCTGACTTGCTGCAGTATAAGTCTGGAAGCCTGTCGAGGCGTGCTGAATTTGTTTTGGAAACGTCGAAAATCTGTGAATTTGCTCGCGACAGAGTTGAGACTGTTGTCGCGAGCGACTGGAAATCTTCCAGAAGCTGATTCAACGTTCTGTGAAAGTCGGCCATGTCTGATGTGGCCTGTAATGGGGGCTGAGCTGTGAACAAAGTTCGTCTGACTGAACTTCTGAACTGAGTGGTGCCCTGTGAGATTGTTGTCAATGGGTCTGGTGTGACTGCTTCTTCGTTTCCGTGCTGACTCATGAATAAAAGCAGATATCCCTGACAGATCTCCCCTCTTAGAAGTGTTGTAACCTCACAATATAGGGTGCATACCTTTGTATATGTCTTTGATGTCTTTGTTGTTGAGCTGACCAGTCCTCTTACACCGATGAGGCGTCCCTCAAGGTGTTTTAGGATATCGGGGGGAACTGAGTCCACTTTAAACCCTCACCTTAGGCACATAGCCCTACAGTTCTTAGGATGTAGCCCCCTTGATTTGCGTTTCGTATTTCAGAGTGACGCTCAGGGTATCTTCCGAGGTTTACGTTACGGATAGATATTGCGCTTGCCGATCGACATTTGACCCTTGGGTCCTGTTTCCACGGCCTTATATAGTGCATCCACCCCTTCCTCCGTCCCCTCCAAGAGCTACTATGGAGGTTCGCAGGCAAAATGGAGAGCCTTTTTTGAATAAGGCTTGTTTTTAATGCAAACGGAGGAGGCCCTGCTTACGAGATATCGGAGGGTCTTTATAAGTCCACTTTAAATCCTCACTCGACTGCCAAACTCCTTTTTTCGGTCCGGTACGCGCGCACTGACGAACATTTCATAGGATGGATTCGACAACGTACTAATGTGAATTCGTTTAGTTATGTATGTCAATCATAACTCAGGATCACAACTCCGTCTACCTCAGTATTCCGGTAGCTGCGGAATCTAACCATAAGATCCGAATGACAAACCACGGTCTGGCAAAGGCAGCATAGCAGTTTTTATTTATCCACAGATATGCTACCCGCATGTATGCGTATCTGTGCAAGGGTATGATTTGATACAAGGCTCATGGACGACCACAACGCTGACAAGACTGGGAAGGAGATGATGCTGATCCTTTTCATTTTCCTTTTCCCTTGCCTTTTCCTTTGCCTTTCCCTTTATTCTTTTGGGAATTCTGGTTGGCCTGATTCTGATTGGCACGATTCTGATTGCCACGGTCATATGGCTTATTGCCACGACCTTTATCCTTTCCCTTTTTAACTGGACCTCCTGACTGCTCCGTCCCTCCCCTATAATGTAGGGTCTCTGCCTGCTTCGAATGAACTACATAATTCAAATCAAGCAGAACCTGTGTGGTCTGTGCCCACGACAGGTTATTCCTTTCATCGTCCGTAAGGAATCTAAGATGGAACTGTTTTCTGAGGTCCGATTCCATATTGCTGACAAACCTATCCTTAATCAGGACATCCTCCAAATCAACTGATGCTAACGAAGCCAGTGACGTAAATGTACGTAGGTAATCCGAGAATGTTTGGTTACCCTGCTGTAATGCCATCAAATGTTTTCTGGCAACTGACTTCTTGTGGGGATTCCCGAACTGCCTGAGGAATGTGGTCCTGACATGTTCATATGTGGCATCAGGTGTTTTAGCCACGACATGAAAGAAATGTATGTCATTATTCTGGAGGAAAGTGAGAAAGACTGTGATGAGATCCTTGTCTGCTGCTCCTGGATATGTGAACTGGAAATATCTATCCACTGTCTCAATCCATACCTCTGCATGTATGAGAGGTATGGATTACCTATAATACATGGGTAATATTACCCATGTAATATTACCCATGTAATATTACCCATGTATATGGATTATACATGGGTAATATAATCCATATATTACCCATATATATGGATATATATATATGGGTAATATATATATATACATATATATATATATATATATATATCACCCATATATATATATGGTATAATTATACGGGTATATATATATATACCTGTATACCCGTATATATATATACGATATATATATATATACGGGTATATATGTATATATATATATACCCGTATATATATATACGGGTATATATATATACGGGTATATATATATACCCGTACTCTGTATTCCTTAGGTGTACATATATAAGTACACCTAAGGAATAGGTGTACTTATATATGCCGACTCTATATTCGGAGTCGGCATATATAATGACTCTGTATATATGCCGACTCTGTATTCTTTAGGTGGATTCATCTTCACTTTAGGAACGAGTGCTGCTGGAACTGGTGCTGAGTGTATCTGACCATCATCTGGGTCTGTGAAGACAGGCGGAACATGATCCTCCGTATAATTTATTCCTCTTCTGGCTCCCGAGGCTCTGTCTCTGGATCTCTATATCGACTCATGTCTGGTTTCATTCTGCTGATGGCATCGAAGTACCCTATGTCATCATACCGGGTCTGAGTGTCAGCATAACCAGTTAACCATTTTGGAACTTTAAATCTGCTGAAGGAATCATATGAACCCAAGATGTCAAAGAACCAATTGGACGGATCTGCATTTATTGGTGGTATTTCTGCCATCTAAAAAACAAACACCACACCAACAAAACCTTAAAAATTGGATGTGTGTGTGAGATAAATATATATATATCTAGGGATAAGTCTAGATTGGGTGTAGACATTTCATTATAATTCAGATTGGGTGTAGGCACTTCATTTTAATCTATATTGGGTGTAGGCACTTCATTTTAATCTAGATTGGGTGTAGGCAATTAATTTTAATCCAGATTGGGTGTAGACATTTCATTTAATCCAGATTGGGTGTAGGCACTTCATTTTAATCTAGATTGGGTGTAGACATTTCATTTCTAATCTAGATTGGGCGTAGACTTCATTTTAACATACCTTGATGCCTGGAGGGCATTACATTTTACATTGATAATATTGCATGTGAACATTATTATGTAAATTCGACCGTTAGATATCAACATCTGACCACAATGAACATATCTACCGGTTGGATTTGCGAAATAATGTTTTTTTAAGCATCAAACAACAAAAACCATCGATTACGAACAATGTTTTGCTAGTCACCGCATACAAAAACATTATTTCACAATTTCAACCGTTAGATATGTTCATTGTGGTTAGATGTCGATATCTACCGGTTGAATTTGCGAAATGATGTTTTGTTTTGCAACAAATAACAACAAACATCGATTCCGAACAGTTTTTCGCTAGTAATCGCATACAAAAACATCATTTCGCAAATTCAACCGTTAGATATGTTCATTGTGGTTGGATGTTGATATCTACCGGTTGAATTCGCGAAATAATGTTTTTTTTTTTTGCAACAGATAACAAAAGAAATTGCGACCCGTACCCCCTATACCTGTGTCTACACCCAATGGCACATTAAAATAAAGTGTCTACACCCAATCTAAACCAAAATGAAGTGCCTACACCCAATCTAGATTAAAATGAAGTGCCTACACCCAATCTGGATTATAATGAAATGTCTACACCCAATCTAGACTTATCCCATATATCTATATATGTACATGTATTATGTTTGTACATTGATATAATGAGGTGAAGTATATATACATGATTCCACCGCTTCTTCCCCCCTCAAGGAAGTGTGATAATCATAGGCAGTTGTCAAGTGCCTAATACCTCATCAAGTAGCATGCAATCCTCACAGGAGGCAGCTGCACAGTTCTTGGGATGTTGCCATACAGTTTTTGGGTTGTTGCCCGAAATATCAGTCATGCATGTGCTGATTTCAGCATGACCATTATGCCAAATACAGTGTCGTTCACTAGTATTTCGTGGCATTTCAGGGTGTTACTGTTAGGGTTTGAAATCGGCGCGGGGATTTCACTGTACGAGCCGGGTCAAATCATATATATCGTCATGGGGCGAAAGTGCTCCACGACGGGATTTGAACCCGTGACGTTCGCTTTTCTAGTGCGACGCTCTAACCAACTGAGCTACGCGGAGGATGATGATCCTCTCGCGCATTTCAGTGGTACTCGTGCAGATCGGACGACTGTTACAGATCGATGATCGACTATGCGTGTGACATCGACGACGACGTACCAACATCGCGACTGCGGGCGTCTGTCATCTTTCTATCCGTGACACTGTATCTCCCCTCTTTAAAGTGTCGTGACCTCACGACATTCGTGTCGAGTTACTTTTCAGAGGTCCGACCTCAGATGTGATGACGTGGCAGCCTGCGATGAAGCTGGGCAGCAGTTCTTGGGATGCAGCCCATCGCACCGAAGGTGCGTCGCAGTTCTTGGGATGCAGCCCGAATCCACGTCATCAGCACGGGTCACATCGTGCCCATGCATACGCGATCGTAGCGCAGGTCACATCGCCGTGCCCGAGCATACGTGATCTTAGCGTAGGTCACATCGTGTGCCTTATGCCGTTACATCCGAGGCGGTTTCCGAACCGTCGCTTCGATACCAATGTTAGGGTTTGAAATCGGTGCGGGGATTTCACTGTACGAGCCGGGTCAAATCATATATATCGTCATGGGGCGAAAGTGCTCCACTGTGGGTAAAAGGCAACTGACAACTGCCTATATATTTCACACTTCCTTGAGGGGGGAAGAAGGTGGATATATGTACATACATCACCTCATTATAATATACAGATATACCATATGTATATAACATAGAGATATATATATACTATATATATACCAACACACACACTCAGTTAGCTGAAGGCATTTTTTGTGTTGTGTTTTGTCTTTCTTAGATGGCAGAAGCAGAAGATTCAGATATCCCAGCCATCAATCCAGACCCATCAACATGGTTCTTCGACATATTAGGCTCCTATGATTCATTCAGTCGATTCAAGATTCCGAAGTGGCTCGTTGGTTATGACAACACACAGACCAGATTCGACGAGATAGGCTACTTCGACAATATCAGTCGCATGAAGCCTGATATGAGCAGATATATGGATCCTGAGAATGAACCTTAGGAACCAGAAGAGGAGTATTCAGCAGATAATGCTCCGATAGTCTTTACAGACCCTTGGGCCGTTCACTATATCCAAAGTGCTTAGCCATGGGCGTGCATACGAGTTAGATTTCGGAAATCTCGATATCCGTATCCATCCGGTACAGCCTGTATCCAGAATAGAGCTGTACAACGACTCGATCCAAGCACCTTTGCCTCTGCCACAGATGATCACCGAAGAAGGGCAACCACTATTTGAGATATCACACATACTCTCAGATAAGATCACTAGAGGTGTCAAGTACTACTTAGTGCGATATGCAGGCTACGGCCCTGAGCATGACACCTGGGTCAAAGCCACAGAGCTGACCAATGCAGCAGACATGATAGCCGCCTATGAAGGCTAAACATTATATTAAGCCTGATGCCCTTACTTCTTGTAATATATACTAATACATGTCGATCATCTATATACCTTGCTCTTAATGTTTTATCATTATGTTGCATAGAAGCGGGAAATTTATCCTTCCTTGCTAAAGGTGTAGTGAGCCTTGTACAAAATCATACCCTTGCACAGATACGCACACATGCGAGATATCATATCTGTGGATAAATAAAAACTGCTAAATGCTACCTTTGCCAAGACCGTGGTTAGTCATCGGATTCTGTGGCCAGCCATCCGAAGCTACCGGAGACATCGACTGAGGTAGACGGAGTTGTGATCCTAAGTTGTGCTTGACAAACATAACTAAATAAATTTCACATTAGTACGTGGCGAATCCATTCTCACTCATAGCGACAGATGTTCGTCAAAGCGTGCGTACTGGACAAAAACATTGAGGAGTTGAGCAGACCGGTTGATGATTATAAGTCCGATTCCGTTAAGCAGGGCCACTCCGTTTGCATTAAAACAAGCTCCCGGTGAAATAACTCCGGAAACGAACACGGGCTCCCCATGACCGCCTGTGAACCTCCGAAGTAGCTTCAGGAGGGGAGGAAGGGTTGGGTGCACTAATATATAATAACTGTGGAAACGAACAGCAAACGATCAATTATATATATATATATATAGGCCGAGAATCGTTCGATTAATGAGAAATTGTTAATTCGTGGGATCATCGTTCGCAAAGGCGTCGACGGCTAGCGCAAATAATTCGTAACATAAACCTCGGATACTTTGAATCGTCACTCTGACGCACGATACGTGTGGATCAATCAGTAATCCAGCGTCAATCTGTATCACGAAACGCAATTCATTGAACCTTGAATCGTCACTCTGCAATACGATACGCAATTCAAAGGGGGCTACATCCTAAGCACTGTAAGGCTAATGCCTAAGGTGAGGGACTAAAGTGGACTCAGTTCCCCCCAATAACCTAAAACACCATGAGGGACGCCTCAAATCGGTGTAAGAAGACTGGTACCAGCAAGAAGCAACAACAACAAAGACATCAAAGACATATACAAAGGTATGCCCGTTGTGAGGTCACAACTCTTTTAAGAGGGGAGATCTGTCAGGGTTATGACCGATGACACATGTGCCATACATGTCATACGTGTCATACATGTCAGACATGTCATACCATGTCATGTCATGTCATGTCGAGTCATGTCATATATTATAATGACAGACAGTCGTCAGACATTCGTCAGACAGTCGTCAGACAGTCGTCAGTACGGTCGACTATGACTGTACATGTCATCGAGATGATAAGTCACATCATTTGTCATTTATTCAAGGTAAGACTTGAATGGCACATGTCATCGAGAGGCCGTATGTCGCGGACTCGAGATGGCAAAGCAAGATCCATCTTGAAGAACCGAAATGGTTCGGAGAGAATGCATCTTCGCTTCTAGCATGTTCTGAATAAGCATGCGCAGTATCATATGGCAAACGCATTATTCGTTTAGCCGATACTGGTCGTTCAACCAATGTCTAGGGTTCACAACCCAATGGCGGTACCATCTATGCGATGGGAGACATTCGGTATAGATGAGCTAGCGTTGTGCTAGAGCAGTATCTTCTGTCAGAAGTCTGCACTCATCCCCGCTAATAACTTACGCGTGTGTTACCGTCCTATAACACAACGCTTTCTATTATTTTACATGATATACTAAGGGCTCGCATATCAGCCCGTATCAGTTACGGGTTACTGTGAGTCTATGACCCTAATCACCTACATTGACATTAGGGTGTTACATGGTGTCAGTAACACCTATTATATATAAATTGAGCAGTATGCATGTTTTTCTGAAGGAAGAAGCAAAACTGCATTCAGCATGTCACTGTTAATCATGTGATCCCTGAGGTGTATCTTACACCCCTAAGTTTTTGCACACGATTTTTAGGGTGTTACACGAGATGTGAAGTGCTCAGGTATTTTTCCCATATACCTTAATAGGTGAAAAATTGGATCCGCGAAAAAAATTGGACTCAAATTTTCATTTTGAAATCTAACGTGTGCGATTTTCACCTATTTCTGTCACTTTTGGCTTATATATATATATATATATGTAAGCCCCAGTGTATACCATAATGTATACACCTGTCACAACTCTGAATATATCTCACTTGCACTCATGAAATTGAAATTGATATTTTTTCATGGTGTTCTGTGAAGATATTTGCATGGCCATCATTTGGGGTTTTACTGATTGAAACCCATGATAAACATACCAAACCTTAATACATATATGTAGATTTATCAATAGTGACTTGCAGTCACTTAAGTGATAACTTGTCAGTTGATTTATTACTTACTTAGGACTGTCAATTCCTTAGATAACCTTAGCTAATAGCTTCAGGCGAGATCGCTCCTCGGTTCGGTCGCCTGTCCTTGGTTGTTGATCATGTTGCCTACCCACGAATGGGTCTGCGGGAGGTCTGCTTTATCTCTTCGGATCTATGACAATACTCTGGATGGTAGTGCCATCCAGATACTAAGTAACTTGAGCAAATACTCATAGTAATCAGGTAATTTATCATTTACTTAGGCATATGGCGGTGCACTGGAAGAGTATCAAAATGATATCTCCAGTTTCTAAATAAATCAGAACAATGCTTGAGCAATTAGAGCAGTGTCTGTTTAAATACCTCTATCAGCTACATCACTGTCAAGATGCGTTCTGATCTGTGAGATTTATTGAGATATGCTTTGAAGTGATCAGGTTCTGAATCAACTGTCAACATGCATAGTAGATGATGGTGTTGCTCCAGCGATAAAGTGAAAAGGGCATGGACCGTGTTCAACAGTGACCAGCTGTTTTGTGAACACTGTATACTGCCTTCGGGTATGGAGATATTCTCCATCCAGCCCTTCAGCATGTGGATTGATCCTGTTTCCTTATCTATCGCCATCACTGACATCCAGCACGCACATGTGTTTGTTGGATGGTATCTATGCATCATACATGTGATGTTGATTTTATACTTGATCATATACACTTACTGACTCAGTGTAATGTCAGCATACATAGTAATGTCAGTGATTTGTGCATTGTGCAGGTACTTACTGATTGAGTACACTTAAGCAAATTGATATAGATTAATCATACAAATCAGTCTGTATACCACTGGACAACATATAGCAAGTATGATGCATATCAATATAGTTAGTATACTGTTGTAATCCTGCACTTCTCATCATGATGGATGATGAGTTGAATGGTATATTTTCACAAGTGGCTCCGGTGTGTATTCCATCTTGATCAACAGGAGAACAGTTATCCCATCCCAAATCCTCCGTCAGGGATAACTGAGCTAATTCCTGTCTTAATGACCAAGACTGGCACCTTATACCATTTGGATTTCAATATAGCCTATACTTGCAAGATCTAGCATGTATATGTGATATGCATGTTGCAGTGTGATATAGGTGTATTGCTGGATAAACCCCCGGTTCCATGGGGTACAAGCCCATGGTCGGTTAGGCGCGGACAGGTCGCCATCGAATCGATCAACAGAACTACACGATGGTTTACAGATAAGCCCTTACTTTTTAATCCTCTGCAAATACATCTATGTTGCACTGTTGGTATATGCATGTGTATGCCAACCGTTATCGTGATCAGGCTGGTATGCATATGTGCATGTATGCTAGATTTATATGATCAGATTGATTATTATTACAGTGTAATTGGGTGCACAAGTTACAGTATGTGTAGCAAGTTGCAGTATGTGATAATGGGTTGCAGTATGTGATAGTGATAAGTGGGATAAGTGTGATAAGTGGGATAGTGACAAAAGTTATCACACTATCAATCACAGCATGTTGTTATAATGATGACAACATGGTATATACTTATGCACAACATGTGTGTGTGATGATGATGATGGCATTGCACACAATATTTCTGCAGCATGTATGTATTGTTGATTATGCAGCATCATGCGTCCCTCTGCGCAGCATCATGCGTCCCTCTGCGCAGCATCATGCGTCCACATGCGGAGTATTGTGTGTCCATCTGCGAAGTATTGTATGTCCATCGGGTGCAAAATTGTATGAACATTGAAATCGCACTTTATGTCTGCGCGTGATAAATATGAATGTCGCGCTGCATACCGATGCACCACAAATCGATGCGTCCCCTGCACAAGCTAAAATTGTCACACGTGTGCGTCGCACTGAACGAGCTAAAATCATCGCACGTGTACGTCGCACTGAACGATTCGTGCAGAACATTTGCGAACATCGCTGTAGCACATCCTTTTCGCACAGTATGAATGTGTATGTCGCTTTCGCTGATATTTGTCGCATAGTATGATTGCGAATGCGCTGATAACGAAATTGTGCGCGTCCCTGTCGCAGTTAATGCGAATCATATGTACTGGCGATCATTTTTCGTTCGCGCGCTTGATTCTCGCATACCGTACCAACCCTGCGATATTTGACAACATACATGTACGATTCATTGACTCGTGCGCACACCTTGTCGCAATTTGTTCACTGTTGATATGCTGTTAGCTGCGAATAATTATGATCGCGCTGATGATATTGTTGCACACTCCGCCGTTCGCTGACGATATTGCAGCGAATGCTGTCTTATGCGTGACGATATTCGAAATATATGTATGTGCGAGCTCTGTCGCACCGTATACAGATCTATATACAAAATATATCAAGTCTGCTGCACACACTCGCGTTCTCGTTCTTCGCCTGAGCGGAGAGTACCACTGTCACGGTCCTATACGGACTTGATATGTGGCGCGGCTGCTATTGAACTGTAGCAAGCACGCGCAAGTATATGGTGGGGTATGAGTGCAGCAAACTGGTAGACCAGAAGTGCTTGCTTGAGCCCAATGCTCCTCATATACCTCCAATGCCCTCACGCGTCATACGCGTTACCACCATCGGGTTGTGAACCCGAGGGCATTGGGTGAACTACCCGCATCGGCTGGTCGATATAGCCATTGATGCTCGCATGCTGTTCATTTCATGCTTGAAGCGAAGACGCGTCTTCTCAGAACACGTCGGTTCTTCAAGACTTGTCTTGCTTCGCCATCTCGATGCCAATACCTGGCCTCTCGATGACAGATGTCACTCACCTTAAGTGGATGACAGACATTATGACTGTACATGTCATAGTCGACCGTACTGACAATACTCGACGACTGTATGTCATTATGACATATGACATGACATGACATGACATAGTATGACATGTATGACATGTATGACCGGTATGACATGTATGACACATGTGTCATCGGTCATATCCCTGACATCACGTGCTGCACTTCAGCCGGTGGCACCGAGATCTGTGCCGCCGAGAAGAGGGTGTGGGCACATCAATTAATGTGAGGTGTTGTCCCCCCCTCTCCCCCTAGGCGTAATGGTTGGGAAGTCCCTCGATATACCCTCGCGTATTTTATTATGAGAATATGTTGGTGACATTTTTATCTCTTCGTCTCTCTCGCTGAAATTGTTAGTCGCGACTAATCGCGGACACCTCAAAATGCGCCTAATCATGTGCGATCGAGTCGCGGCCTAAAAGCGACTAGTCGGACCCTGCATCTTCACGGGCGCGGTGTCTTGAACATGCACGAGAAGTTTATAACAAATTATATTTATCATGTTGGTTGTCGGGTTTGCACCTGCGATTGTATAATACTGTCGATAAACTGATCGATTGAAACCACTCATGATTGAAGTGCAAATTTTTACCATTTGGAAACATCTCATAATCGGAAATGGACCGACAAAGCCCGGAACGAGCTGAATTCTATCATGGTCTTTCGGTATTTTGAAATGCCGGGTGGTATGAGAGGCTAACATCCTCCCCATCATACAACACCAATATCTTTGGTCCTAACTTTCACTATTTTTAAAATAATGACAACATGGTATTACTTGCAATTCTAACCTAAGCACCAGGTCGAGCTTTTTTTGGAGCCTGGAAAATGGGTGCTTATATGACAACTTGATAAGTAAAACAGCCTCATCGTACCCGGAACTTATTTTGGCCTAAGGGACTAAAAGTATAAAAGCATCAGTATCCGTTTGTTTTCAAAACGTCAGTGTGCATTGATTTTCAAAAGCTTCCTATTTAACACTCGAAAACCTCCTCCAAAAACTGGGTCGTGGCTCTCCATGATCGCAGGTCTGCCTTTCTATCATATTGGAACCCTGCTTTGCGATGCTCATCTAGGGTCTTGTCCGGGCGTGTGAAAGCGTGCATGGTGCCACCGTAGTTATGAAGCTGCCAGTCCACATTCTGTGAGACAAGAGACGGCATAAGACTAAAACAGCCGGTGCATAACAAGAGTACACAGCACTTCTGCGAGCAAGCAAGTGCCGCAAAAGGTTTGGAGTGGCTGTAAGAGAGTTGCCGTGCTCTCATGAGGTGTTTTCACAGCAACACTTTTCTCCAGTCGAAAGTGGTACGTGTGTGTACAGCTTTTTATTTACATACGAAGATTCGTGTGATTGCTGACGGCCAGTCGAAACCAACAAAACTACATCAAACTTCACAACAGAACCTTTGCACGTGCACTTTCCTTCTGCAATATTTGACGGCAGAAATACCGTAAACCTAGAGAGAATCGCGGTTTAAGCTGGACAGACACTCATACCTTGCGTTCCATCTCCTCTTCAAATTCAAGTACTTTCTCGGGGGTAGTAAACGGGTCGATATGTCCATGGATCGCCAACACCTGCGAAGTAAAGAGGTCGATGCGATCTATTCAAGGAGAACTAGCAACGGGAAGACGTATAAGCGGAGTCATACCGCATCAGTTCACCCATACTCTCCGTCCGCTTACCCGTTCTTAAGCCATGCCTCGAAATACCACTGAGTCCCGCCCTGCACCTACGCACCTTAGCAGAGATGGCCGGATGGTCGGGCAGCTCCGGAGCGTCAAGCACACCGTGCAAGCTCACCACGCCACGAACTGGCAGACCACTTCGAGCAAGATCGAGCATTACACGGCCCCCGAAGCAATATCCAACTCCTGCTCGACACAAATATTTCATTCAGACTGACGCCGCGACTTTTGAATACATTTGTTGAAATGGTGCGCCAAACCCTGAAATCCGCGAGTGCATGGTCGCCCAGTTGGTTCTACGCTCTACAGCATCTCACGATACGAAGAATACAAACGGCATATTTGAAACTGTTCGCAGCTTCCGCTTGTGTAGGATGACAGAAAGCGGGCGAGGTCGTGTGCAGAAGTGAAGTCGAATCGCAACAACGACTAACTGACTTCCGCGTTTCTAGATACAAAATTACCTGCAATGCGCTGTTCGTCCACTTCAGGTAACGCGCACAGAGCATGGAATGCCGCTGCTACCCTTCGTCGGACGTTAGAGCGGTCTTGCTTGAAATAGTCGAGCAAAGCACCGCGCTTTTCTGGGTCCAAGACGACCTGCCCGTTTTCGGAACAACTGTCAGTTCTGGACATCATAACCCGATTTATTATACAAAGAAACTTCTGCTTCCTGCACGTGTAGCGGGTGGCGGGCAACTCACCTCACCAGTGCCAAACATGTCGAGCGCGAATGCACAATATCCCAGAGAAGCTATTTTCCTCGTCTGTTCATAGATGAATTCCTCTTGCATCCCGATCGCTGTATGGCCGACAAGTACACCTGGTAGAGGCCCTTCAGCTTGGCTGTCGAACGCCACGTAGGCCTATCAACAACTTCAAATTTCAGTAAAGTTTACGCAAGAACAGCTAGAATTTTGGAAAACAGGCCATATCTCCCTCAAAGCTTTTGAACTACAATAGGAAGAAGATAAACAGAGCACTGCATCGTAGTTCAATAGTGACCAGTGAGATGCAGGATTATGCTCCTTGGACTGCTCGGGAAGAGTTTCTCTCATAAAGAAATATCGGCAGTTGCATCGGCTTCCGTGAAGAGTTTGAAAGGGTCCGATTCCCTCCGTACCTGTAGCTCGACATCACCATCTTGGTATGTGATGTTTACGGTTTTTAACGAATTAGAAGAACTCATACAAAACGTCGTCTTTGAGTTTGCGTGGAGGGGTGGAATTTTTTTCTGACCAGGGCGATTTATCCAAGTCCTGCGAGAGAAGACAACCACGCGAAGTGATGTTGCGGCGGTCTCAGACAGCATGCAAAAGGTCAAAAGGCGAGCTTTTCTGAACGTACCTTTCCTGTGTCAGAGATACTGCCTAAAAGCTGCTTTGTGAGGGTGCAGGGACATACCACGTCTCTCGGGCTGCTCTGGAGCGGCCACGAATATACTCAGAGGAGCTACAGCGGGTACTTATCGTCAACTCCCCCCACATGTCCTGTTGCCTTACAATATCAGTATGGCCATCGCAAGACTTGTCGTTTTCTGAGGCATGATGATGAACTAATTCCTGTCGTGTGGACACTGTAACGTGTAACCCAAACCTTCCTGTCCTGCACACGACAGGAAATTCACCACTCGACACGAAATATCTTATCATTAATTCAAATCGAACGGTCGATTTATGCATTACGTATCGATTGTAATTGTGGGTCTCAGAGATCTAGGGAATCTTTTTTTTTTGGGTGGGGAGATTTCCCCAATACAGTATTCAGTTTCGAGTTCGGAGTTCGGCAGATTGCAGTGAAATCATAAACCAACAAAGCTCAACAATAATTTTTGCGTCTTGCGGACTGAGACTAGCTCTTTTCCTCTTTTAGAGAGGGAAAGCTAAAGCTTTACCCCTTAGTAGACAGTAGCGGTTCTTCTTTGCTCTTGAGTTAAGGACACGAGCAGCAGCAGTCGCACTGTCGAGCTTTCAGCTTCCCTATCTAAAATCGTTCAGCACAATGCACTCTATTACTGGTCGACTGTCCGTGGCTGTCCAGCCCAAACAAATCCCACTCCATGGCTGTCCGAATAGGCGCTTCCATTCTTCACCTAAGAAGAGGTCAGCGCATACTAGGCAGTCGTTCGGTGCGGGACTTAATCGGTAAGTTGCCGCTGTTGCAGGAAAGCACTCTCGTGTTCTCGTGCTGAACAGGTTACTTTAAATACAACGCACGAGGGTGCACGGAATGGCGGTAAACTTTGCACTGGCCAACGTGAGGCATATCTTGAAGCGAATTAACACTGATCGCGCATGACAGGTGTCGAGACCGCTTTCAAAGCACTGTGGTGCGTGCCAGCTCGGGCGAAGAGCCAAGGGACGGCCCGGATCCAGAGGTGAATATTCCTTGGCCAGTTTGGAAACTCTGTGGAGAAGTCGGCGATAGCAAAATCCCAGAACATAACCATTGTGATCGCAGAAAATCCTCCGCGTTCCGAGCGCTATCCATTCGACGAACTCCCATCGCCTTTCGAAGCAAGTAAAACCTACTTCCACTTGTGCTCGTGCTGCATAATTTACGAGAGCTTCTGGGTGCGCAGGAATGGCGAGCGTTTCGCGCAAGCTTAATATCGCGCGGACTCGATGATCCAAGTGAAGATGAAAACGCCTCGCAGGTGACCTGAGTGCCGTGACTAATGCAACTCAGGTTCCCTGTTTATCACTCCATGAACGGGTCATAGAAAGGCAGCGGCTGAGACCCACGCATACCAGGCGCATCCGAAACCCTGAAGTACACGTCATATTCTTGTTGCGATATTTTCTTGGAAACCTCTGGTGGCGCGTTTTTTTGTTGCCGCAGCAGATGAACTTTCTGAATTAACCGCTCGTTCACTGGTATACGGTGCAGGCTCAGAAATCCGTGGCCCCGAAGAATGAAGAGCTTCTGCGCCTTCAGAACCCTACGCTCGCGGAAGAATATCTGAGCGGCGCCTGGGTACATGAGACTCCCTTCGCTGAGGTTGTCTGCGACCCTCCGTCCATCCCCGTGACCTCTCCAAGCTGGCTGCCTGCCTCCAAACCTCTTCTTCCAGAGGGCCTGCGACCCTTTGGCTGCCGGATCACCTATCCGAACACTCCTGGGGGAGTCCGAACCCCTTCAGCGAGGTGGCTGGAGACGCACGGGCAACCCCCGTGCCTCGCTGATACCCTGGGGCACCCAAGCCCCCTTCGCCGGAGCGCCCTAAGACCCTGAAACGACTACTCTTGCCTCTCGGGTCAGCCCGATCGCTCTACCCATTTTACCCGGGTGTGCGAGCCGACTCCCAGCCTCTCAAAAATAGCTTGCAGCGTGCATGTCACCGTCCTTGCGTCATAGCCGCGTCTTCTCAGGGTACTGCATCAGCAGCTTGGGAGGCTGCGCTCTGACCCAGAGCTCTCTGTGCCGCAAAAAGGGGCACCATCTTCAAGGAATAACCGTCCTTTTTAGAGGGCACATCTGAGCACTGCCGGATCTCCTAACCCGGGCGCTGCATCTGCCGGCAGGTGGGCGGCCTTCTGGTGCGCAATGCACTGGAGGGCGAGCTGCTGAAGTGCCCCAACTCTTACTGGGGGCAGAAACTGCTCGATAAGCTGAGGTACTCCTGCCTTCACAGGGAGCAGCTCCCATAAATGTTGTTCAACGTGTCCACAGGGGGTAGGTTCCGTGCATGTCAATCGACACGTCCACATGGGTTAGGTCCCGTCCATGTCCTCTTGCGGCTGACCGCAGCTGTGACCGGGGAAGCAGCGAGGAAGCGTCGGGGACTGGAGAAGAGGACGAGGAGGTTAAGGAGGAGTCGGCAGAGGCCCGGAAGCTTCGTCTTGAAACTTGGCAGAACAACATCCCCTACATGTACAGGTGAGTAGCTCCGCGAGTACCCAGGAAGGCCATGCGCTTGCCCCTTGTAGCACACAGCGCCGGGCGCATAAATATGAGGGACAACTTGCCACGTGTCGTTTGCGTGCTCGGCCACTTTCTAGCCTGATATATGAGGTATGACACCCCCCACGTCGTATACGTGACCAACTCCTGTATAATTTAGTATATGAGGCCTCCATCAACTCCTTGGTGTACAGGACCGTCTCCTATCTAATTTTGTATACGAGGCTCTCCCTCCACTGCATGGTGTAGAGGACCAACCCCTACCTAATCTATTATATCCGTTGTGAGGCTCACCCCCCATTGCATGGTGTACACGTCTTCTGCCAGCGTAAGATCCCTGACCAACCCCTACAGGACCCAGTATACGAGGCTCCCCCTGGTGTGGCATACGTGACCAACCCCTACAGGACCCAGTATACGAGGCTCCCCCTGGTGTGGTATACGTGACCAACCCGTATCAGATCCAGCATGTGAGGCGCGGGTACCCCTTGTGTGGTTTAAATTACCAACCCCTATTACATCCAGTATGCGAGGCACAACTCCCCCTTGTGTGGTATACATGACCAACCCCTATCAGATCCAGTATGCGAGGCACAACTCCTCCTTGTGTGGTATAAATGACCAACCCCTATTACATCCAGTATGCGAGGCACAACTCCCTTGTGTGGTATACATGACCAGCCCCTATCACATCTAGTGTGCGAGGCACAACTCCCCCTTGCGGGGTATACATGACATACCCCTATCAGATCCAGTGTGTGAGGGCACAACTCCCCCTTGTGTGGTATACATGATCAAACCCTATCACATCCAGTATGCCAGGCAGAACTGTTTCTGCTTGGTTTACATGGACCGCTGCCATGTTGCTGTGTTGACTGGGCCCTATCTGTGCCATTTCAGCCAGCACGTCACACGTGGGGGATGTATCTGACCAACCCCTCTATGCGCACGTTCTCTGAGCTTATGCAGGTATCCGACGTGGCATGCATGCAGAGAGGGTTATTGGGACGATCTACGTGACAGGCTTGCAGATACACTTGTTGAGGTGTCTGACGTGGCAGGCTTGCAGAAACACTTATTGGGGTGTCTGACGTGGCAGGCTGGCAGAAACTCTCATGGTTGATGAGCTCTCGGGTATTATTGACCGGAACGGAGTCGTAGGGCCCGATGTAGGTGCTCTATCTCGCCCTCATATGCAGCTGCAGAGCCACCTCCACAGATCTTCACACTTTTCGCGTCGCAAGTCACAATCTGGCTTGCTGTGCTCATTTGCATCGTGGGATTGAGTTACCTGCGATGCTCGATTGCGATGATGCCGCCATTTGCTGCCACGCGGGCTTGTGCCGGAGGCTGAACGTGAAATCAAGTGGCCCAACAATGTTTTGTTCTGGACATTCGTGTGGAGTGCAAGCAGGTCCTTGGCTGCTTTTTCCTGCTGCACTCCTGCTCTAGGGCTGCGAGCGTGATGTTCTGCAGCAGTGAGGGAAGGCCTAATGATCCCCGGATGGGGCTTCAGGGGCGCACGGCAATCGACCCAAGGCGGTGCTCACCGGAGGAGCTCGGGCTTCTCACGAGCTACCAGGAACAGCTAGACTCCTGGCAGGTGAGCGGAGCCGGCCAACAGGATCGCAGGCAAAGTTTGGGGGTAGGTGTACCAGGATCTGACGTCACCTTGAGTGGAGGAACCCTGCGGAATGGATCCTACATCTAGCGCGGTCTGTGGGTGTGTGGGAATTCTTCTGCGACCCACTGAAGGTCATGCCATTGGAAACGCTAACGCCATGTCATCCAGGGTGCAGTTTGTGCAGTGATATGTGGGGGTTAGTGCGTCACATGCCAGTAACTGTGTGACACACCGGGCAGTGGTGCATGCCTTCGGGC
Organism: Cymbomonas tetramitiformis; assembly: GCA_001247695.2. Classification (NCBI taxonomy): domain Eukaryota; kingdom Viridiplantae; phylum Chlorophyta; class Pyramimonadophyceae; order Pyramimonadales; family Pyramimonadaceae; genus Cymbomonas; species Cymbomonas tetramitiformis. The sequence continues at coordinate 2,722 of LGRX02033886.1, read as the reverse complement.
CATGCCGTCATCCACTCTGCATTCTTATCTGAGTGCGCTTGGTACCTTGTCACGGCCTCGCTTTGCTCTTGCACGGCTGCTTCATCCACTCAGGCGTTTGTCCATGAGCATGCCCGATGTCTGCAGCAACCAGTACCCCAGCTGCCTGACTGCCCGGGAGATTCTATGTGGCTGCACTATGTCTCTGGGAAACAAAGGTGTTGGCACGCACTTGTCGGCACATTGACCGGGATACTTCGGAGCCATGCGGTCATCCGAGCCCTCCACTCCGAACTGCACCTTCTGATGCCCTCGGTGACTGCTCCTCGCCACCTGGGGTCACCCCTCCGTACTCAGCTCGCAGTCGACCCCCCCCTCGAGCCGCACGAGCTGGGCCCCGCATCTTGGCGCATACCCTGTTCCTGCATTCTGACTCTCACTTTCGGGTTGATGTGTGGGCACACTTTGGATGGCGCGCCTCACGCCACGTGTGCTTTCCTGGCAGGAGGTGGTGCTGGTGACGAGCATCAGCCCTCAGGGTTGTCAGGGGGTGGTGATCAACCGCCCTTTCCGCTTGTCGGTGGATGTGTCCCTGGCCCAGCGCCTCCTGAAGCCGACTGGGTTCGTACGCCTGCTCGCCCGCTGAGAGAGGCCAGCCGTTGATCACCTGCTGAGAGAGGCCAGCCGTTGATCACCTGCTGAGAGAGGCCAGCCGTTGATCAACTGCTGAGAAGGCCGTGCCAAGCCCGTCCTCGTTATCTGCATGCGGATGGTCTGCTCGCTCACTTCCTGTGACTCGCACAAGGCAGCGCGTGCGCCGCCCCTCCTGGAGGTGTTCACTTTTGAGTCGAGGCCTGACAAGCCATGCATGCCCTCATGCTCTGATGACAGAATGTGGTCAGTCCGCAGAAGTGGCGGGGTCACAGCACCACGCAGAGGCCTTTCTGAGGGGTGGGGCATCGCGATCTTGGCCAGCAGTCAGTTGTAAGCATAGTGCCGTTGACATCTACATGCGGGTGCTCGAGCTCAGCGGACCAATATCTGAGGCCATCAGGGGGACTCTAGCATACCTGAGGGGGGACTGGGGCCTGGGTTGTGGGTATTACACCGTCTTCTGAGCAGCCCTACCGAGGTCGGGCGTATGGTGAGTCGCCATCCTTACCCTGCATGGCCACTGCGCGCAAGCCCGGGGCGATGCTGGGCTCCTTGTAAATCTCACAGATTGTGCTTGGCTGAGCAGCGGCGGTCGCTGCGCCACGTGGCGGGCTCGCTGCTTCACAGCGCCCCTCTGACCTTGCGGCGCTTCGACCCGCTGTGTGGACCGTTTCATGGGAGCCGGCCGCCCTGCGTGTGCCCACGCACTCCATGCCCCCTTGTATCGCAGCGCCAGTGTTGCAGGCAACAGCACTGATGCACCTGATGCAACAGCTCAGATGTCGATGGCTATGCTGCAAGTGATGAGGCTGTGCCTGGTGTCACCATGGCGCGGGCTTGGGGTGATCGAGGCGGTGGAGGGGGTACCGCCAGGAGCGCTTCTCCGAGGCCTTCGCGCAGCACGGCGCGGTGTACGTCGGCGGGCCGGACAACCAGGGCGACCGCGCCCTGTTCTTGCATCACCATGAGCTACCTGTGCGCTTCTCCCTCTCACACTCCGGCCCCTGACGCCCTCTCCACACCCCAGCCCCTGACGCGCTCTCCACACCCCAGCCCCTGACGCCCTCCACACCCCAGCCCCTGACGCGCTCTCCACACCCCAGCCCCTGACGCGCTACACGCTCGATCCGACCCGACCTCACCCTTGCCCTCCCCTCTTAGCCGAAGCAGCGCGCCAACGGGCCCTCTCCTGCTCATCACTTGCGGACGCATCGGCCACCAGAGCCCCTCGGTAGACATGCGAGCGCGGAAATCATTGGAGGTGGTACGGAGGGGGCCTGGCGGTGCAGGGCGCGCAAGAGCTGGCTCCGGGTACGGGGATCTACATAGGCGCGTCCTACTCCGGCCACGCTCCCAACAAAGAGCGGCTGTAGGAATTCGTGCGGGCTGCGGCAAACCTGCCCCACCTCTGAGGGTGCCAAGCGGAAGCGGATGCAAGGCCACCTCGAGGCTCGGGCCCTGGGGGGGGGGCACTGGGCTGTCACACTTCACCAAGCTCTTGCTCCAAGAGGCATAGGGTCCCCCCTCGTGCCCCCAATCCTGCCCAGGGGTGCGCAGCGGCTGCCAGCAGGCGGAGCGGAAGCATCTCTGGCAAGCGGTGCGATTAAGCGGGGGCTGCTCCTTGCTCCTTGCAGGGGGCGAAGACGCGGCAGTTGAGGCAGTGCTCTCGAAGGTGCTGAGCGCACCCTTGCAGGCCCCGCAGGCGGGCTGCGTGTGCTGCGGGGAGTGACCAGATTCCAGAGGGGATATGACTGGTGCAACCGCTAGCCCGCCCAGTGGAACCTTGCTCCGCGCTGTGCAAGCAACTGGCCAGCTGAGAGCCCCTCATCGCTGCCGTGGCCGATGAGTGCCGAGAGAGTTGTGGAGCTGTGGCGCGCTAAGAGTCTTCCGTGTACTCCACCCCAATGCAGGATGTGCCTTCCATCCTCCGGTCATGAATATGATAGCATCCAAAAAAGCTAGGGTTTCCTGGGCTATTAGTTGGTGTGCGTATATAAATGGACGGGTGAGATGCTGCACGGAAGAGCTGACGGTTGACAGCCAGTGATTGGCTCACGTGGACGGGTGAGCTGCTGCACGGAATAGCTGA
>LGRX02033885.1:0-34444 GCA_001247695.2 Cymbomonas tetramitiformis | reverse complement strand
GGAAAAAGTCTTTTTGGGGAAGAATTTTAGAGCCATTTGGGAAGAATTTTGACATTGGTCATTTTTGGGAAGAATTTTGACAATGACTCGTGCGTGACGCACGCGACGTATATTCACGCGTATGAGTGTGTGGCACACTGGACAATTCAAGTTGAAACCTGATTTCCCTCTCTTGTGACAGTCGAGTGACACTCTCAGTCCTCATAACATTTTGCCATGAGTATAAATCGTACAATAGACAAAATACCATATATATTTATAAACATTTTACGATTCCAGGAAGATAGCTTCCAGGTCATGTTAGCCTGTGGGCTGGATGACCAATAACCAAAAGTCTTGCGGGAATCATTTTTCCCCAGCCAATAATCTGGCCGTGATGTAGTGTATATACCAAAGGTTTATATTCACCAAAATATTGGTTGGTGAAATTTAATTTCTATATTTTCCATTCGTATATCCGTGGTATGATGACGTGTCTAGCCTCCGCTCCGTCACGTGCTCACGTCGAACAAACCTCTGTCCGCTCAGGTGCTTTCTCTCAGACGTCTACCTCACGCTGCTGGACAGTGACTTACGTGACCCCGTAAGTCACTTTCCAGCAGCGTGAGGTAGAGGTCTGAGAGAGAGACCTCAAGCATCGAAACTTAGCATACTTATTGTTGGGCGTGTTAGGAACAACATATTTTTTTGCGCGCGCGAGATCCGTGCACATTATGGGATCTGGGACGCCGCGCAAGGGAGGGGGTCATTGGGCACGCATCGAGTGAAAGGCTCGACATACGCACCGCATGAAAGCATCATGCATAGCACAAGCGTACCACGCATATCATATACGCATAGCAAACACTTTTTTAGCATCTGACAGCGCGCTGTCAACCCTAGCAAAAACGCGGATGTCCACCGCGTCCACGTTTCCGCTAGGGTTTCGTCCCTCATCCGCAGGCGTTGCTTGCAAGCAAGCATGCGCGGCGGATGAGGGAACCGTTTACCAAAATATTATCTCATATGTGTTATCTTTCAACTTTAATTCGTACAGTCTGAACGGCCAACCACAAATCTCGCTAACGGGGCCGGCGCGTTCATGTGGGTATAGCGAGCGGGATTTTAGGTTTTTCGCGACTTCCAAAAGTAGCGAAAGCGGTTATCATTCTCCGCGATGCGGATACCCACGGACTCAGTAAAAATCTGTGATAATATTATATTGGAATAAGTTACTTAGATGAACACGTAATCTTAGAACTCTTCGCCTGGCTGTACGGGGTCTCACTGCGAGAGAGAGCGCGTTCCGCGTTCAGTTGAAATTGCATAGTTAACAAATAGCATATATACATCGCAAAATGCTCAAAGCGACATCTGTTGTAAAATGGGGCATTGACACTGCGAGCATCATACGTATGCCGTATGCGAGAGGTGAATCTGTCAAAAACCAAACCAAATCTTTTGCGTCTCAAAATGACATACCGTACAAAAAAGCAGTCATATGCAATACACCCCATTGTGGCGTACCCCAATTCGACTTTTTCGCGGGTACGCACGATTAAATGCAGATATTGCTACATTTTCAGTGCACGGTGAAGATGAACGAATTTACATTTCCAACGTTTCTCTCGTGACTAATGTATCACGTAATGTAACCAAGATGTGAATGCTATTGCGCCACATCGGCTATAGCGAGAGTTGGACGTTGGACCTTTTCAGGCTGGTATGACCAGTATAAATCCCACCGTATCCGCGGCGACTCATGCGCGTCAGTACGTATAAGCACGCACGCATGAGTCAGTTCTCATAATTCTTCCCAAAAAGAACCAATGTCAAAATTCTTCCCAAATGGCTCTAAACTTCTTCCCCCAAAACCCCCGAGCCTTAGTTGTGCTTCCTGCCTCGTTTGTCTTTCGATGTCGCAAATATGGCTCACGTTGGAAGGTATTCACTGCAAACGAACATATTGTCACAGCGAACCTGGTCCGACCCACTCCCGTATGTACGTAACCACCATGCAGGTGTGAAATATCACTATTCGCGACAATAACATTGCCAATAGGCCCAGGTCAACAGGTGCAATAAGTTTCACTTCAGCAGTTTGTTCAACTTTAGCCACGATGAATAAACCGAATTTAAAGCTATATGAATTATTACTGCTACGTCATTCCTACGTATCACGCGTTTGCTTTAGCTCGGGCGCATTCAATAATAATAAAACATTTACGTCGATGAGTAAGGCAACGCCTTCGGAACGATCTACACGAGTATGTTCCCCTCATACATGGCTGTCTGCAAAGGCAGGAAGCATTCCAAAAAGCATGGACGGAAGCATTGGCGGCTAGGCACTAATGAGAACGTGTCTGCCGCCAGCATTCATCAGTCCGATTTGGATCGCCCGGATTCAAATCCCACATATTTTCAGCTTCAAATGTGCTGGGGATAACACTCAGACAAGACAGAGTGATATACCCTCTCGAGGCTGTTTCTCAGAATGTGATAAAATACGACAAGTTGCCCGTTAAGTGGCAACACGGGTTTAGGGTTCAGGCCTGATGACGGTCATACGCCCTACTACTGTATAGGAGGTGACCAGGCACGGATAAGAAGTCAGGGTACTACTTCCAGCACACCACCTAGGGTGGTGACCCGGCTAGTGGGACTGAACTGAAACAAACACCTAATCAGCTTCCGGGTGCAAACGGGGTACCCATGGGAAGGCATGTCCATAAATGGCAGGGCGGCGGGTCCCGAAACTCGGAATACATAACAGCAGCTGAAACTATTGTTTTCTACTGCAGAGTTCTGATCCCTAACCTAGCCCTCTTGGGGCTCACCCTGCACATACCGTAACGGCTAATCTACTGTGCAGGCCAGTCATGGCAAACTCCTAGCCACTAGTAGGCGGTGGCACAACAGTGCCAGCTCGAAGCATTGGCACAGTGTTGCCGAATGTACGCTGTTGAGCCGCTGTAACATCATGCGTGGACGAAACTGAGGGATCGCCGATGTCGAAAGTGTCGATTGAAGAAGTCAGCGGAGTCAGTGTCGATGCCAGAAGTTCAGATGAAGTGAATACTCCAGCACCACGGACCAGTGAGTCAGGTACATGTAGCGTGTCCATCGGAACACCACCAAGTGCCTGGCCGGTGAGGGTTGCCGCCGTCGCACAAAAGCAAAACAAAGCCGCAATACAACTAGGGATTGGTGTTGTGCGAAGCGAGGGGGTGGCAGAGTGCCACCTCGGCATACACCGCGGTGTCTAATGGAGGGGGAGGCAGAGGCGGACGACCGAAGAATGGCGTAGGCATCTTCATTCTTCAACGAGGTCGCGGTCGGAGTACTCGGGGTGAAGTCTGCGGTGTTTGTCCGCAAGCGTGCGGACGACGGTCAGCTGCGGGGCGGGCTCGAGGGCCTCGTCGATCTTGGTGGCACGGAGGCGGACCCAGAAACGATGGGTGTCCGGGTCGCCGATGCCCTCGACGTGAAACGGTGAAAGCGCAGACGTTGAAGGGCACAACGCCCGTCGTGCGGGTGAACGCGGGTAGACTCATCGTAAAGAGAAAGAGCCATACCGCGGAGAACCGTGGGGAGCACGCGGCGCAAACGAGCTCGTTGATGACGTAGGGGTAGGCGTCGTACTCAAAGTCCAAACCCAGAAGCTTGTAGACCTCGTCGCGCGCGGGAAACCGGCCCAAGCACGTGCGACATGTTATTGGCCATGGAAGGACGGCGAAGTTAGCCTCGGCGTCAAGTCCATCCAAAGAGAGGCCAACGTTGACCTTGAAGCCATGAGCCCGCAGAAGCTTGGCCAACTCCTCGCCGTAAGCGAAGGCGTAGTCGAGCTTCTCGACGAACTCCGAGCGTTGAGAGGCTCAGACAGGCGTGCACGTCCACACAGTTGAGTCGTTGTGGAACTCGATGGATGTAGGCGAACTGATGAGAATCGAAGTGAGATTCTCGGGCTGGTGGGGGATATATATGTTACGTTATGAGCGCGCCGCGCGCATATGAGCGCCGATTTTTAGCACGAGCGCGCCTGGCGCGCTTGTGCCAGAAACTGTTTAGCACAAGCGCGCTTATTGGCGCGCTTGTGCTAATCATGAGGGCGCCTGGCGCACTCATGCCAAAGCGCGCTCATAACATAACATAACATATAAATATATATAGGCAGATATATATCTATCACATAATGCACAGTCAGTGAACACTCGCTTTCGGAATACTAAGATGATAACATAAAATACTTTAGGGGTTTTATGCATCTGTGTTCCGAGCTACCGAGACGCATGCTACGTGTGACACGGCTCTCCGAAGGAGGACAGCAGGAGACAGGCCCCCCCACTTTATAGTGGGGGGGTAAATCGGTCTACCCGTGACACCACCTCCTCCAGAAGGAGAGAGGTGGAAACAGGGAGCAGTGTCAATAGGCCTGCCGGCCATCCCACAGCAAGAAATCTAAGGAGCCTTTTTCAGCTCAGCTAGAGGGGCATCCGCCGGCGCTAGTTCATGCTGCTTAGATTGAAACAGAGCAGGGCTACACAGAATTGTCTAGTGAATCAGGGTTTGGGCTCTGGAGCAGGCGGCGGCGACGTTCTCGATGACAGAGGACGTCGAGCGTAAGGAAGACGATGTTCAGCCAATGCCCGTGCGGTGCCAAGGCCAAAAGCGGCCTGGCACCACCAGAGCGAATGCACCGACGAAGAAAGGGTGAGGAGGTGGAAGGTGGAAAATGCGGTGAAGGGATGTGGTTGAGCGCATGGGGGAAAGGCTCGAAAGGGATGATGGTGAAGGGTGAAGTGGGCGTGACAGCACCACCAGACACCACAATCATGTTAACCAGGGGGCGCATAAGGTGAAGGTGAGGGAAGTGGAGGGATGAGGTCGAAATAGTCAAAGCACTCGTTGTCGATGGTGAGCGCGATGGACTCGAGCTTGGTGTCTAGTGCGCAAACACCACCAGACACCACCAGACCATAGCCAATGGTAGAATGTTGCCGATGTACTCGAAGAGAGATCAACGCTTAACGAACAGCGGCCATACGTGCACGCTGAGGTCCAGTGGACATGGTCGCTGACCACTGACCGCTGACTGCAGAATCTGCGAACCCAAAGCTAGGGTTCCCAAGCGAAAAGCGAACTTCTCGTAAAATTAAGCAAATCAAACGATGAAAGGGTCAAATTGGGGTAGATTCTCGCGGGGAAAACGTCGTGCCAAACGTCAAGAAGTCAAAAACGTCGTGCGGTAAACGGTCTTCCCGCCAGGAGCGGTGCTGCTGACCAGAAAGTCGAAAGTGCGTTTGGGTTCTTGGTGTCGACGTAACTTTCCGTAAAATTAACCAAATCGAGTGATGCAAAAGTGCAATTGGGGTCAAATTTCACGGGGAAACCGGAAGTAAGTTCAAAAACGGCGTACGACCAGCCAGTTGGTCGTACGAAAAGCACAGCTGACTGCGCGTGGTTTCGTAGAAGAGGTGTTGTGATATGGTCGTGAATAAGGACACGAATCTGTTGTTAATTGTAAAGTGGTCGTTGATGAGGAAACGAATCTGTTGTCAAAATGATTAGTCGCGAGAAAAAATCACGACGTGGTGAAGTCCGTGAAGACGTGGTAGTCGATAAGGTGACGAATCTCTGGTGACCGGTACGTTCGGCGAGACGGAAATTAGGAACTCCAAAAAGAAAATGCCACCAAAAGAAGTGGTGACCCGTAACCTGATGAGAAGTGAGATTCTCGGGCTGGTGGGGGATATATATATATATAGGCAGATATATATCTATCACAGAATGCACAGTCGGTGAACACTCGCTTTCGGAATATGCTGGATTTGGCACAGTGACACCTAAAATCTGTCACCTGCCTCATCCTAGAGTAGTCTGGGTGACCGTCACTCGTAGGCCGAAACCTAATCCCTGAACTTAAAGTCAGGTATATGTTTATCTCTTTTATCTTATCAATCCGTCCGTTCTGATATCGAAACCCTATATTGGGGTATAACGACAAATAGATATATATCAGCCCTGTATATATAGCAGGTTTTGGTTCGCACCATCGCTTTTACACTGCTTCTGCTATGAGTGGCTAAACGCCGACGCTTGGGATGGAGTGAGCGGTCGCTAGGGAGGCACACGCGGTTCAATGGTATGGCCTAGGCAGCTTGGTTGATTGAGCAGCTTCGCGGACGGTGCACTTGGACGTTTTGCGAGTTGATTTTACGTTGGCTGGATTTTGCCGTACTTCTGGTCGATATCACACCGTTTGCGGTACCCGGGAATCCTTTAAGTCCACACGACTTCATCGAGTTTTTCGTCCTTATCCGCAAGTTTACGCTCTCGACGACCACCACCTCTTGGCCGCCACCACCGCGACCGCTTCCCGATCACAACCGCTTGCTCCACCCCTATTGTCATTTTATCATGGTAGCCACCAGATCATCTTCGAGCGCTCCTCTGCGGAGGAGGAACCTAGCGACTATTTTCGATCAAGCTGCTGCCCGACATGCAGCCACTCCCGGGACTCCGACGGCTACTGTCCCTCCAGCGGCTGGACCCCCTGCGACGTTCGTGGCAGCTGTCCGTACTCTGATCCGCACCAGGCACGACGAGAGGGCCGCCAAATTTGTCGCCAAGAAGTGCTTCGGTTTGAAGGACGAGCGCTTCCATGGCAACGAGAAGAACGTGCACGTCATCTTTACCCGCATGGTAGCTGCTCTTCGCGAGGCTTTCGTGGCCGAGGACGAGCAGCTGGGCGACCTCTTTATACTCGACGACGCCGGCATCACGGAGGTGCGGGAGGAGAGCAATCAGCTCCTCTTCTCCACCCTTGAGCTCCTCGTGCATCCTTCCAGTCCAGCTTCGGACTGGTTGGAGAGCTCTGCTCAGACGTTTCCCGCGGATGGGAAACGTGTTCTGCTCGAGTTTGCGCGTAAACTGCTTCATGCAGACGCACCCTTTCAGGGGACGTCGGACTTACTGGCAGTTGAGCTGAGCTACGGCGGCATGGACCCCAACGACTCGATCATGGACTTCAACGCCGCGCTCGCCGCCGCAAAACGCAAGAACACCCTGGACGAGGACGACGTCAAGGGGCAATTCATTCAGGCCATGGACGCCGACTACTACAGGCCTGTGGTGTCGCGGCTTCTGCTGCACGACCAGCGGGCGGCGGTGTCCCTGTTGATCGTTCAGCAGTGGGCCCGCGAGTGTCATGCGGCTCACGTGCGGGTTGGCACGGCTTCGCCAAAGTCGGTTGCGGTTAGCAGCCACATGTTGCCTGCGAGGTTTGGCGACCCGCCGGATGGACACACTTCTGCGGACGCCGACATGATGGAGATCCTCCTCGCGTTACGCAAGGAGGTGCGCGTCCTTTCCGACAAGGTCAACCGGAAGGGCTTCACTCCCCGCGCGGAGAAGCCTCACAACCCGCGCACAGGGTTGAAGCACCGCTTCGCGGCCTCTCCGCTTCCGGAGGGAAATTATTCGCAAGGGAATTCGAAGCTTGTGGCGTTTCATCGTGGGACTGGTCAGACTATCCCGCTTTGTCAGCACTCGACGTGCACGACAGCGCAGGCTAGGCATTGGCACCGCGACTGCCCGCACGGCGGTCCGCGTGCGGAGAAGACAGCTGCTGGAGCGCATTCTTTCGCGGTTCAGGACGTGGAGGGCGACTTCTACGCCGCTGCCTTCCACCGGCACGCCATCGACAGCAACGATGCCGACCGCTTCGACGCGCTATGCTTCTTGGCGGGCGGCAAGCCCGTAATGCTCGAGGACCTCTCCGCCGCCTCCTTCTGTGTTGGCGACACCGTTGAGACTCACGCCATCGACGAGTATCTGGGGTGCTGCCAACCCGCTGACACCCGCTTCGGGGTCTGCGCGTCAACAACTTCCAGGTCCACGACAAGATCCCGGACAACGCTCTGGACGTGCCGCCACCGCCAGCACCACCTGCCGCTCCGCAGTCGGTGGTGTCCGACGAGGGCATGTACCCCGTCAGCGCGCTGCACGCCCACGAGCCAGACACGTCCTTCATGGACAAGTTTGCGGTGAGGCTTGAGCTCACTAACCCTGACCCGCCCCTCGCGATGCATTGCATGGGGCCCGTGGCACCCGTTGATTCGGTCTCAGTGACCGAGGAGGAATCCGAGGCTGACGACGACGAGGGTAATCCGCCGCCGCGCCGGCAGGCTTTGGGCTGCGGCAGACCGCCGTTCAGCTTTGGGTATTCCGCCAGGGAAGATATCTTCCTGGGATTGGCCGGCCCGGGGCCGTGTCACGGAGGCCCGGGCCGAAGGCGGGCCGAAGGAAAAGTTGCGGATGGGCCGAGTCGCATTGAGGGGGAAATCGATAAATTTCCAAAATTTTATCGATTTTTGACAAATTGTCATACTTAAAATTAAAAATTTGCGCCTGCGGCGGGCAATTTTGGGTTCGGGCCGAGACGGGCCGAAATGTGGCCGAAGTAAATTCCCAATGCGGGCCGAGTCACCTCCGCGGAAGATATCTACCCTGTATTCCGCCCTAACGTCACTCGCGGTTTGCATGCTCTTTGTCGTGTGTGCCGTTGCTGGGCCGTCGGCCGCTTCAGCCTTCGGTGGTGTTGGCATGGGCGCCGAGACGGCTCCACCGGTCGGTGGTGTCGTTCACGGACCGCCGGGGATGCTTCTGGCGCCGACAACAGCCTCGCGCACATCTTCAATCGACAATCGAGGTTTGGGACTTTGGGTTCTACCCAAAATTGCCCCACGCATGATTTCTCGGCGGCACCGGGGCACACCGGCGACGAGGTCGGTGGTGCTGAAGTGCAATCACCCGCAGCTATCCCGCCGTTCCAGTGTTGGCGGCCGGCGGGGTGGTACTCGGCCGCGGAGATCGACTGGTCACACAGGGCGCGATTGGCGACAACAACATCGGAGCTTTCTACATTTGCTCCACCGCATGGATCCTCTGACAGTGCCGACACCGATTGTGTTTCGGAGAACAGTGGTACCAGCTCTCCTGGGCGCTGTGACAGTGGTACCGGCTCTCCCGGGCGCTGTGAAAGTGGCTAGTGCTGACGTGATTGAGATTGGCCTGCCTTCAGTTTGAGATGCTGTGGGTGCAGGTTGCCCCAAGATGGGCTCTGTTTCGGGTTTTCAGTGTATCAGAATTCAGCAGTAGAAAGTAGTGGCACAGTTGCTGCACTGCCCGTTTGGGAGAGGGGGGCCTGGCCAGTATGAGCACAGTGCCTCCTGACCCGCTAGCACTGACTTTTCTGCCTCCCAGTAGGCATTTGTCTCTCGTTTCGGCTACCTAGTTTGGTCCCCACACTAGGTGGTGTGCTGGATTTGGCACAGTGACACCTAAAATCTGTCACCTGCCTCATCCTAGAGTAGTCTGGGTGACCGTCACTGTGGCCGAAACCTAATCCCTGAACTTAAAGTCGGTATATGTTTATCTCTTTCATCTTATCAACCGACCGTTCTGATATCGAAACCCCATATTGGGGTATAACGACAAATAGATATATATCGGCCTTGTATATCTAGCAGAATACTAAGATGATAACATAAAATACTTTAGGGTTTTATGCATCTGTGTTCCGAGCTACCGAGACGCATGCTACGTGTGACACGGCTCTCCGAAGGAGAATGATGAGATAACCCTCCCCACTTTATAGTGGGGGGTAAAGCGGTCTACCCGTGACGAACGCGAAACCGGCGTGGGGTGGGCGAGGAGCGTTGCCATGGGCACCACCGGGTCGCTAGAACGCGACTCGGAGGGGCTGGAGGCGGGACTGCCAAGGGAGGTCCCGCCGTGGGGTCTTGCAACGCGCAAGCGGCTGGCAAGGGAACTGCGGTCGTCAGCGGACATGTTCGGAATCACGTAACGACGCGGAATGTTGAAGTAGCCGGGCCCCGGGCGTTGCAGTAAGCGTACGGGTCGAGGAAAGGGTACTCGGAGATTTTCCCGGTGGTATAAGGGCACCGGGGTGAAAAAGAAACAGGCGTAGAGGACGAGGGTGCTCTGCCAAATCACGAAGCCACGGGGCGTGTGAACCGCACAAGGTGCGGGATCAAAGAAAGCGAAACCGCACGGGCGAGCTTGCCCCAGTGGTAAAAGCCCGATAACCTCACGTGAACAATAATATATAGGCAAAGGGTGGGTATATATCGTGTGCATTGACACTCAAGAAGCAGGCAGGTTCATGGAGAGACTGACGTTTCACCCCCCACCATAATTTGGGGGTCTGTCTCCTGCTTTCCCCCCTCGGAGTGCAGTGCATGTGTCACTGCCGTGACTTGCCGTTCCGCGGCTCCGTCCGTTTCCGATGGCACTCAATAACCCTCAATTATGTTTTATGGCCTATCTTAGGCTTCCGAGAGTTTCACTGCCTGCGCCTCTGTCTGACCCGCATATATATATATATATATATACGTTGTATATATACGTACGTATATATATATATATATATCCTCAAACCCGAGATATCACACTATCTTCGTGACATGTGCAAACCCCGAGTGAACAACCGCAATCTAAGGCCGTCCGCACAGCAATACCACTGTCTATGTCCCGGTTTTCAACGAAAAAATATCCGTAGCCATACTTAAGCCCCCCACCCCTATGGTTCATAAGAAATGACCGCCTGTTGCTACCCACCCATAATTCCCCGACCGTACGGTCGAAAATATGATTATCGAACGCGAGTAGATACTCGCAACGTCGTGGATTTGCAAACGCAATGACATGCAAAATCGCCGCGTGAATCGAAAACAAAGAAGCGCGGACGATTGTGTCACATAACACATATGGCACAAATGAAAGTCGCCATCCGGCCTGGTTAGAATTTGTGGAAGGGTAACGTAAGGCGGTAATCACTTATGAAACTCGTAGCACTGTATACACCTTTATTATTACTCCCAAGTATGGCTACGAGTTTGTGCTACCTACGAGAATCCCCCATTTCGTGAAATCGTGCGACGAGATGATAGAACATGTGAAAATGGGTATATATATTCGTGAGGATATATAACAGTTTAACTGTAACAGGGACTCAGAAAGGAGTGGCTGGGGAAACCGGTGATAACAAAACTGATAGAAGGATTACGGGAAGTGAGCTTTCTAGCAGGTGAGTGTCATACGGTGACACACGACCAGTGACACACGCATCAAGGGGTGATACTAGGAGAAGCTGGACCCCCATACAGTGGGGGGGAATTTCAGCTTCCCCGTGACACCACCTCACCCCGAAGGTGTGAGTGGCCATGCAAGAGCAAGGAAAACCCTAAGCCCTAACCCAATGTCAATTTAGTGTCCAGGCCGAGGGGGCCTTTTCCAACCCAGCTAGAAGCACATCTGTGCATGGGCGCTGCCTAGGCATCTAAGAGACATATAAACAGGCTAGGCGGGCTAGTCCCGCTCTACGGTCTTTTTGGTGTTGGCGCTGGTGACGATCGAAGGAATCCACGGAGTTTCTCGGAAAGCCGGCCAATCGAAGTCCTCTTCAGTGAAGCCATGAAGGGCGGCGTCGTCATCGGGGTCCTCGGGTACCTCGTCGGGGTCAGAGCATGCCAAGTGCAGAGCCGGCTGAGTAAGCGGTGGCTCCGCAGACGGCACCACCGGCTCGCCAGCCGTAGATGCGGATAACGGGGCGAGCTGTGGTGACGGGTCGATCGCGGGGGCAACGAACGTCATGATTGCCACGTCCGCCGGGGTGTCAGACTGGGGGGCTGGCACCACCAGAGGGCTATCGGTAGGGCAACCCGTCGCCCGGAAGGCCGCGATGGCAGCAGCGAAGTCTGGGGCGCGGAGGCCGCTTCCCAGCGGGGAGCGCGGTGTCGGGCGCGCGCCCACTGCCAAATGCCTCCTTACACATGTAAGGGCAGCATCCACGGGTGTCAGGGTGTGCATCGGTAACACCCCACATGCGGAAGCAAAGAATGCAGGGGTACCCGACACCCACCCAGCGCCTCACCATGGCGCCAGCGGGTTCCGCCTCCCACTCACCGACGGGTACGGTGGTGTAGGCGGGTTTACGGTCAAAGGAGACGGAGTTGAGGGACGGCTTCTTCTCCCGCCCACCACCACCACCACCAGAAGGCACGGTGTAGCCGGTGTCCTTCACAGGGGTGGCGAAGGCGAGCTCCTCGCGCCATACCGTGCGGATCCGCAGGCAGAGCGTGGAGAATGAGTAAGGCGCACCACCCCGTAAATCGCGGATGACGTTGACGTACAGGGGGGTGACGTACGGAGATTGCTTGGCCGAGTTGGTGAGAATGTGCCAAAGGTCCTTCACCCGCTTGGCCTCGCGGTAGTCGTTGTTGATCCTGGCGTGCTTGTCGCCAAGGGTACGGATTGCCGTGAGTTGCGGCGATGGGTCGTCGGGCTCGTTGATGATGATAGAGCGCATCTTAACCCAAAAACGGTCGGAGTCGGAATCGGGGACCCCCTCGACCTCGTAGCGGAGGCGCTGCAAGATGTAACGGCCGTCCCCAGGGTGGGAACGAGCCGCCTCCGTGTATAGTGCCAGAGCCGTACCACGAAGAACGATGGGGAGGACGGTGAAAATGATCTCGTTGAGCACCACGTGGTGGTAATCGTAGTCGTGCTCAAGGTCGAGGAGTTTGGAAAACTCGGGGAAGGACACGGGGTACAAAACATGTCGAAAGGCCGCAATCAAGGCGTTGAAGTCGGTGTCAGCAGTCTCGGTGTCGAGGGTATAGCCATGTTTAGGGTTGTAGCCTCCAGGCCGTAAAACCGCGATGATGTCGGCGGAGTACGTGAAGGCGTAAGATAGCTGTTTCAAATACTCTTCTTCCCTACCTTCCTCCACCGGGGTGTAGACAAGGACTGACGGGCCGTTGAAGAATTCGGACGGCAGCGGAGACGGCCGCAGTGATGATGGACGCGAACGCAAAGAAGCGGTCGACACAATTCTTCTCGGGCGTGTCGGACCCGGCGTAGCACCGCCGGAGTCCACGGGTGACGGTGATGGCGTGGCACTAGCCCGCCTTGCTGAACGGAGGGCCTCAGCGAGCCCGATCTGGCGCTGTTGAGACATGTCGGGTAAAAAATAATCCAGAATGCTCAAAGTCGACGGAAACGGTGCGCGGATTCCCAGTCACAATCGGTAGGGTAAACCACGGTTAACGGAAGCGGCAAAGGGAACGGAGACGGAAAAAATGCCGCTGGTACGGTTCGCAGCTAAATTATCCTGCGATGTTGACGGTAAATAAAACGGCGTTGACGGTTTTTAGAATCGGACGAACCGAAGCGAGCCGAACCAACCGGAATCACCACTCACGTGAAGTGGGACCGATAACCTGATAGAACAGGTGAAAATGAGTATATATATTCGTGAGGATATATAACAGTTTCACTGTAACAGGGACTCAGAAAGCAGTGGCTGGGGAAACCGGTGATAACAAAACTGATAGAAGGATTACGGGAAGTGAGCTTTCTAGCAGGTGAGTGTCATACGGTGACACACGACCAGTGACACACGCATCAAGGGGTGATACTAGGAGAAGCTGGACCCCCATACAGTGGAGGGGAATTTCAGCTTCCCCGTGAACAGACAGGGATTCGCTCGTGCGGACGGCCTAAGATGAGATACCAAATTATTTTATTATCGGACTCGAAACTGGTGTGCCGACATGGCACCTCGGATCGAAGGGTGCCACAGAGAGAGAGAGACTGGGGCTCCCGTCCCCAAGGGTGGTGTGGAAATCACTGTCTCCATGAGAGGTATTCGAGTGATTCCTATATTTTAAGAGTTTTCAGTAAAAATACGAAACACGACAAACAGTCCGAAAGTTTAAGTTAGCAGACGCCCCCTCGCCTGTCAGAGTCAGAGCACAATCTAATGATCGATTAGATGAGATTGTGCCGATTCTGCGGGGGCCGGCGCGGGCGGGGAGCCGGAGATCATGTTTGTCGACCAACGGTTTCTGCACAAGCATGATACAAACGGATAACCCGCACGCCGACGGAATTTTATTTATACTAATACTTGTATACCGTAAACGGTAAAGTATGACCGAACCGGAAAACAGTGAACATGGTCTCTGCAGAGTCAGCAGGATCTAACGATCATAATTATACATAAACATAAACGCAGAATCGGCACAATATCGATCATTAGATTTTGCTGACTCTGCGGAGTCCATTTTCAATATTGTCCGGTTCTGTCATAGAGCATACCCTGATAATATAAAAGCTATTTAAATGCTTATCCCATCATATCTTCTTGTTGCAGTAACGGTTACAGTTCGAGTTGTGAGTTCAGTTGTGAGTTCAGTTGCTCGAAAGGTTTCATATGACGATGGCAACCGCTCTACAGGTGGCGGTAGTTGGCGTTGGAAATATGGGTTCCCAGCTTGCAACGCGTTTGATGAGGGCAGGATTTCACTGTAACCTCGTTGCGTCTCACCAGTAAGCTGTTGCGACTCCTCACAACCTTTGCACCACATGCGCGTCTAGCTTGCTTGCTATCTTTCGCAACGCCACCGTGTTATATTACGGGACTAAAGTCCTGGAGCCTCAATAGGAATGAAAGTCCTAGGAATGCAGTAGTGTCTAGATGCAACTCGCTATATTTCTATTCGCTGGCAGCAGGTGCTTTCGTTCCTAACGGAAAGCTTCACGTTGTGAACCAGGGCCGAAGCTCAGGAACTTGCACGTTCCCTGAACGCGATCCGCACACGCACTTGCGGAAAGGTCTTCCCCAACGAGTGCACAAATTCGAGCCTAGCCTTTTATGAAGTTGAGTATTTTCTTTTGAGGAAGCGTCGCTTCTCGTTGGATGCTAAACGAGACTCTGAGCTTTGTTCTTACTTTCGGAAGCAGGTGAGCGCAGCGGAGAGCATCCAAAGCGGGCTTCAAGGGGCTAGCCTTGTTCTCAGCTGCCTCCCCAACCGGGCGGTTGTTACGTCCGTGGTTGCTGCAGCGATGAAGTCCAGCAACTTGATGCCCGGAACTGTTTGGGTTGACGCTACTTCGAGCGATCCGAAAACTTCTCGGGTACCACTTCACCATTCAAGTCGTCGTCTGATTTAGCGTCCCGTTCTGCCTTTCTTTTTCTCGAATTTTTTTCTAATGTGGATGGAATTTTCGACAGGACTTGGCCTCAGTCCTTCAGAAGGTGGGAGTCCTTTTGCGTAGCTCCCCTCACTCTATCGGCGGTGCGCACATTTGGAAGGTTTACGCTTTCACGAACTCATCGCACACTCACTCCCTTCCTTCTTGCCCTGCTTTCGATCCAGGATAACGTTACGTTTATGGATTGCGCAGTCTCGGGAGGCCCGGCTGGCGCGGCGAAGGTAGCCCCAAAGGCGGATGTCCTAAAAGTTGCCGCAGCCCGTTTCTGTTGGAGCTCTGTGCTGTCGATCCCCCTCGCCCTATGCTGGTGATGTCACTCTTTCTCTGTCGCTCCGTCAGGGAACCCTAACTGCAATGATTGGGGGCTACCGTGAAGCCCAAGCAGCCTCCGCCGACATAGCACTCAGCGCCATCCGCTCTTTTGCTCACCACGTCGTACACACAGGTCTGCCGCAAACCGTCGCCACTCGCCACTCCCTCTTGTTAGTTGGCGGGGTAGCGGTGCGAAATAGGGTGTTCAACGATGAATCCCTCTCAGACTCAGCCTCGAGGCACCTCCATGATCAGACACAAGGATAATTATTATAGGATTCTCACGGTCGACCTTTACATATGGACGGAACCCGGCATATGCCCCGCTGCAAATAGCGTCTAGCTGCTACACAGCTGCTTTGGGGTCTGCACACCAGCTGCGGCCATATCAAAAGTAGCCGCTCGGGGGTTTCGTTCAGCCTCAGCACCGGCAGATTCTTCTCGCCTCGCGCCATGCACACGTCGCGGCAACCCGTTCACGACTTGGTTCATCGCTGCCTCTCGTGCCTCTTGTTCTCGAGGGAACAGCAAGTTCTTGGTGCATCGCGCAGGTCCAGTCGGCAGCGGTCACGCCGTGAAGGCGGTGAACAATGCGCTGCTGGCAACGAACCTGTGGGCTACGTCGGAGGGCCTCGCGCTGCTCTCGCGCGAAGGCGTCGACCCGGCCGCCGCGCTCTCTGCCATCAACTACTCAAGGTGCCTAGTCCATAACCCTGAGAGACGCCAGAAGCAGTGTGATTCCCAGCATCCCGTCCATCTTTAGGTTACCACCCTGTGTGAAGACAGGGTTGCTGGCAGAGCTTTCGCTTCTGCTCTCTGTTGACAGTGGCTCGAGGTGCAGTGAGCTGCGAGACGACACGCGCTGACGCGCGTCTTGTGCCTTGCAGTGGGAGGAGCTGGGTCGGTATACAGCGCTTCCCAGATCACATTTTAAACGGCCGTTTCGACTACGGTTTTGCGCTCGGTACGTTGCGAGCTTGCCCGCAGATCAAGCTCGCAGATCCTCACCTAATGCCGGGCCTGCTGTTCACGCTGCCCCTTGCAGTTCGCCGCCGGATCCCCACCCAGTGCCACGGAAAATCTGAACTGCGTGCAACTGTCCGTGTTGAGCTGCTCGAGCCTGCAAGTCAAAGCCTGCTATTGTTATTGTTTTGGATCACATAGTGGTTGCATTCATGGAAGTGGAAAAGGACGAAGGTGCTTGGTTTGAGCCAGAGGTTTCATCGTTTTCTTCTAACGTTGTTTGAACCACCCCAACCCTTTTGAACCACTGGTTGAACCCAGATCTGCTGGCGAAGGACGTGCGCACCGCAGTCGGGCTGGCGGGTTCGCAAGGGGCAACCAGCTTGCCCGTACTCTCACATATTCAAGAGCTGACAGAGCGCGCTGCACTCGACCTCGGCTCCAACGCGGATCATACCTGCATCGCGCACTCTGTGGAGCGTTCCATGGGTGTAACCCTCCGATCCAGCGGAGGCATCCTCCCACCTCCGACTAAAAAAGGGTTCAGCAGCGCGGTGAGTGAAATTTCTGAAGCCTGGCCTGTGGATGAACTATTCTGCAGTGCACCGCACAGCGCCGTGTGACGCATCGGCGCACGTCTCAGGACGAACATCTGCTTGACTTCCACTATCAAAGACTGCTTCAAATTTGCGTTGCCAAGCCCGTACGCTGTGTATGATGGATGCAGGCCGGTGGCGTCACCCGCATACTGCCGGAAGGGATCGAGATGTGCGTTTTCGACATGGCCGGCACTGTGATCGACGAGGGAGGTATCGTGTATGACACCCTGAAGGAGGTTATGCGGGGCGACGGCCTTGTGTTCACTGAGGCAGAGTTCGACGCGTGGCACGGGGCCAACAAGGAGGAGGTCATCGCGCACTTCGTCAAGCTTGCTGGGGACGGTGATGGTGCCACTCAAGACACGCGCACTGCGCGGTTGTATGCTTTGTTCCAGGAACGCATCAAGGACGCGTACTTCAACAGTGTAGGCAAAATCGCCGCGATCGACGGCGCGCCTGAAGTGTTCGTTGCACTTCGGAAACATGGCATTAAGGTAGAGCCCTGCAGCACAACGGTGGTGATATGCGCGCTGATCTAAACTTTCTCGACTCTTGAGGTGTCTTGCAGCCGAGGTTGTTAAAGTGGAAAGTTAAAAGCAAAGAGGCAGTGCTTGCTTCCATTCTCTCATGTTCATGTATATATTTGCAGATTCTGCTTTCTCTTCACCCTTTTCTCCTTTTCTTGCAATTCTTCGGTTCAACGTTCACAAGCCTTCGAGGAAGAATGACAAACTCACGTATTGTGTTGGATACTGTTGGGACGCAGGTGTGCCTGAACACAGGATATCCCCGTGACATTGCAGATGGGTTGATCTCGCGCATGGGATATGCTGACCTGATCGATGCAAGCACCTGTGCGGAGGAAGTGGGTATGGGACGCCCAGCACCGTATATGATCCACAGCCTGATGCGCAAGACTGGTGTCATGCGGGCCTCAGGCGTGGCCAAGTTTGGAGATACACAACGAGATATGGAGGAAGGGGTGAATGCTGGAGTGGGGGTGAAGATAGGGGTGCTGTCTGGGGCAGACAACGAGGAGACCCTCATGAAGTCTGGTGCCACGCTTGTTGTTCCCTCGGTGAAGAGTTTGCTTGAAGAGCTGAAGTGATGCAAGTAATCATTTGTAGAGTTCTCAGGTTGGACGCCGACAGGCGAATGCGGGATATGTTGTTGTTCCAAACAGTCCTCTCAGATTCACCTTGGAATCATCAAGAGACACAGCTTAGGCTAAAGGACTGCTCTGAGAATCAAAAGGTGGACAGGTGCTCGTGCCACTTTTCGGTGAAATATCCCGATAAGTTGGTAGAATTGATAAAAGAGCGTGCTTCCTAGTTGTATGTAAATCTATGTCAATGTAACTAGGAGAGCTTCCTGTGCCGGACCGATTTTAGCTGTCATGGAAACTCCTGCATGAATCGGTGCTGCTCGTAGAAATGAAGGCAGCTTGATTGTACTGAGACACGCCTCATGAAATTGATAATCTACCATGCGCCGGAGTCAAGGATATGGCATGAGCATTTTAAATATAACATGTTGTACCCACTATACAGCGGGCCCTCATGAAATGTCCGTGTGAAACTATGGATAAGCTAAAAGTGTCAACGATACTGAACCCGAATTTATTGGGTCGTCCATCTGATGGTCGGATCGAGCGCACCTAACATCGTCACCTAGCGTCTATCACCACGCGGTGGTAACATAATTTAACAGAGAGGTTGCGCAACCATTATCCGCTACAAGCGGAGATCGCATTCCAGTGCCACGTTTGATTTTGCGGTTACACATTCAATTGTAAGAGCAAAAGATTCCCAAGCGTAAAAATAATCTTAACACTGAGGGCTCTCGTAAAAGCTTGACGCTGTAGAATCCAAATCCTAGGAAAATTTTACTTCACAGATGAAATCCCGAAAAGACGCCATGGGCAGTGACCTGCACGGGACGCTCTCGCGTTCTGGACAATTTTCGAACGAACGGTTGAGGTGCATTCAAACGAGGCAGAATGTTCTGTACGTGCAGTACAGATCTACCGAAAATCTGAAGAGCAGACCATGCGATCATGGCAAGAGTCACTCGCGAAGTCGATTTCCTGAAGTTCGCGCGCAACCCAACGGTGCTCTCCGAAAATTGCATTTGCATGCTGATGCGTGAACTTCACGACGACAGAATCTGACGTGTCGGCGACAACGCGGCATCAGCTTCTTTCGTCGAACGCTGTACGATAGGGGTGCCCAACTAAAGTTGAGCCGTCCAATGTTTTTAGATCGGGAACATCGGAAGGTCCGAAGAGATTCCTGGGCGGAGCGACAAAGGAATGCATCGCATTTTGATATCTGGAATCGTACATGGACTGTCGGATTCGGAAAGTTGACACTGTTAAAAATAAACGGACCAGTTTAAGTTGTGCAGCTCTATTGTACGAAGTACTAGGCAGATCGATCTCAAAAAAAGATCTCCACTAGGCCATCTGACCGTAGGATCATGTGCGCGACAGTGCTTCGCTTTTTGCATCCTAACATGTCATGCGATGACGCGTGGGTGGCGTCACGGTAAATGTACGCGACTGCAGTGACGCTGTCATCGTTAGCGTCTGGCGATCGTGAGATCGGAAGTTCGTATGTGTCGCCCGTTGGGATTCGCGCTTTGCTGCTGCTGCTGCTGCTGCTGCTGATTAAGTACTAGGCGCTGTCGATCACAAATATGCGATCTCCACTAGGCGTCGATCCTTTTGGACATCACCATTAATTACCATGCGATGTTAACATGGATATCGCCATTACATCATATGACCGCAGGATCATGTGCGCGACAGTGCTTTGCTTTTTGCTTCCCAGCATGCCATGCCATAACGCGTGGGTGGCGTCGCGGTACATACACGCGACTGTGGTGGCACTGTCATCGTCAGCGTCCGGCGATCGTGAGATGGAACATTCGACTGTATCGCCCGTTGGGATTCGAGCTTTGCTGCTGCTGCTGCTGATTAAGGTAAGTAAGGTAATTTGGTTTGGGTGAAGATTATAAAGGTCAGAGGTCTAGGCGCTGTCGATCACAAATATGCGATCTCCACTAGGCGTCGATCTTTTTGGACAGCGCGATTAATTACCATGCGATGTTAACATGGATATCGCCATTACATCATCTGACCGTAGGATCATGTGCGCGGCAGTGCTTTGCTTTTGCTTCCCAGCATGCCATGCCATAACGCGTGGGTGGCGTCGTGGTACATACACGCGACTGTTGTGGCACTGTCATCGTTAGCGTCTGGCGATCGTGAGATGGAACATTCGACTATATCGCCCGTTGGGATTCGAGCTTTGCTGCTGCTGCTGATTGACTAAGGTAAGGTACTAGGCGCTGTCGATCACAAATATGCGATCTCCACTAGGCGTCGATCCTTTTGGACAGCGCGATTAATTACCATGCGATGTTAACATGGATATCGCCATTACATCATCTGACCGCAGGATCATGTGCGCGACAGTGCTTTGCTTTTTGCTTCCCAACATGCCATGCCATAACGCGTGGGTGGCGTCGCGGTACATACACGCGACTGCAGTGGCACTGTCATCGTTAGCGTCTGGCGATCGTGAGATCGAAAATTCGACTGCGTCGCCCGTTGGGATTCGAGCTTTGCTGCTGCTGCTGCTGCTGATTGACTAAGTACTAGGCCCGGTCGATCTTAAATTAAGATCTCCACTAGGCGCATCTGACGGTCGATGGGATTATTTACCTTGCCGACGTGGCACACTCGAGAGATCCGAACATGAACATCGAGTCTGCCATTCCATTAATGATTTGACATTCTCGGACCTCGCGTCTGCTATGCGATGTAAAAGCGAATCTATCTGATTCCGAAACATCGCGTCGTCGGCCATGCGATGTTTAAATCATTTTCGCCATTACACTATCTGACCGTAAGATCATGTGCGCGACAGTGCTTTGCTTTTTGCTTCCCAGCATGCCATGCCATAACGCGTGGGTGGCGTCGCGATAAATGTACGCGACTGCAGTGGCACTGTCATCGTTGGCGTCTGGCGATCGTGAGGTCGAAAATTCGACTGCATCGCCCGTTGGGATTCGAGCTTTGCTGCTGCTGCTGATTGACTAAGGTAAGGTAAGGTGCCACGTCATCAGGGAGCACGATAAGGCCATCAAGGAGTTGCAGGGGCGGCCGCGTCCCTTCGTGGGGGGAGCCAGGATAGGGCAGTACACCGCCAGCAATGCCATTCATAATGATCGCCATGGCGCTCTCGAGCCGCAGGTGGTGAACGAGGTTGTCGCCGGTGACACGTTCGGTGGGTTGCATTCCAGGGGCATCTTGGAGGTCAACCTTGCCCAACGATCCGAGCACCGCACAGTCATCAACATGGCGCTACCCACCGCCTCAGACGACATCTGCAGTCAGGATACCCAAGTATTCCCTTCAGGCGTGCAGGACCAGGAAGCTGCATCGCGCAGGTCACCGCAGGTACAGGACCTCACAGGCCACCGCAGTCCGGTGCATGAGAATGTTCATGCCGCAGGCACCAGGGACCAGCGTGGAAGCCATCGTG
This sequence comes from Cymbomonas tetramitiformis, assembly GCA_001247695.2. NCBI lineage: Eukaryota > Viridiplantae > Chlorophyta > Pyramimonadophyceae > Pyramimonadales > Pyramimonadaceae > Cymbomonas > Cymbomonas tetramitiformis. The sequence continues at coordinate 12,960 of LGRX02033885.1, read as the reverse complement.
ACAGACATCACACGAGCTCGACACCTGGGCCGGAGCACCGACACTCCCCGCGGAGCGGGCAGCGCAGGAGGAGGTCACTGAGCCCCGGAGAAAGGACCCAGCATCCTGGAGTCGCTGACAGCGAACGCACAGGCGCCAGAGGACAGTGCGTGCAGCCAATGCACGAGAGGCAACGAGGAGATACGAGGAGATGATGAAGAACAGGAGAAGGGATGCAGTGCTGTCGCCTTTTCCACCGGGCACCGGGCCAGCTGCAGCCCGGCGCGCCCGCTACTGAGCAGTGGCCCCGGCCATGGGCCGGGCACGCAGCCGCGCCACAAGATGGTGGGCAAGGCACATGCAGGTGTACTACTTTCTCCTCACGGGGGCACTCGTGCGCATGCAGTGGCCGCAACTGCCTCGCTTGGCAGTGGTAATGATATGGGCAGTCCTGGAGATCACAAGGTACCTTGGGGAGATGGCAGCACTCTGGGTGTGCCGTTCCAGCCTGGCTCGCAGGGCCATGGCACGCACATTGTGGGCTATACAGACAGCCCCGTACAAGCAGTGGGCGCACCATAGCCTACATCTTCACGTACTATTGGTGTTGGCAAGGCATTCGCTGCTGCTGTGCGTTGTGGCCTGGCAGGTCGCTGGGTTTCAGTGTCGCAATTGGTTTCGGTTGAAACCGAAATACCGACGACGGTTTTAATCCTGCTCGATGATCCGTCATCGACCGTCCCCGACAGGACCCTGGGTGCTTTCGATCCGGACGGCACCGATCCCGACGGGGGGTTGAGAAATTTTGATCCGTCTCATCCCGATCCCGATGAGATTTTCCCGAAATTGAACCGCATTGTCCCGATCCCGATGGTGTGTTAGCCATCGATGAACCGTGCTCGCATTCTCGATAGTGTATGCCGAAGAGGACGCCGATGAGAATTGTGAGAGCCAAAAATGTAGAAAAAATAGTAGGAATTATATAATTCGGAGCCGTTGAAAAACGAAAAGTTAAAACCTAAAAGTTAAAAAGAAAAATTAACTCACGACCGAAATCTGCACCTGTTACTTTTTTGTAGCAATTACTCTATAAACCTCATTTTGGAATTAAAATCGATAAAAGGTCCAAAGTAGATGCCGATACTCGTTTCATCAAGGCCGTTCCTTCTGTGGAGGTGCTTGAACAACCTGACAATGAAGACGGTACCGACGAGGAGCACCATCAAAGGGCACGAATCGCAGTTTACAAGTATGTCCCCAAGTGTAGTCACATGTATGTTATTTTATTCGACTGCCGGCGTGTTTCCTTTCGTTCAAATATCTGTTGTCTGGCTGTCTTCGCTGGCATGCGTGTACGTCGTGGTCTCCGAGATCATCGAGCAGCTCTGCGAGTGCACTGCGCGTGCTTTCGTGCAGGTGTGGGTTACATGAATGCAGCCTCGTCAAATGTTGAGTGCATGTTTAGTAGTGCCGGTAGCCTGCTTGCAGATGTTCATGCCCACAATAATCTAGGCAGTGATTTGTTAGAGGCATACATGACCATTATATGCAATTGGAAGTTTATCGTTTTGCGTCCCTCAACTGAACAGATCTTAGAGAGGTACCAAAAGAACTATGGTGCCACTGCTCCAGATGACAACGGCGAGAGGAGTCTGACTCTGATAGCGTGTGAGTGAACACATTCGTATGACGTTAACTTATGTGCAGGACAATCTTAATATTTGCAGCTTGCATGCATAACATTAATTCTGCCTAATAGACATTATGTATTTCGGTGTGTGTGACTAGTATGATGTCATATTGTAACACAATATATTCACACGACATTCACGGTAGATTTAGACTTTTGAACCGTGTAGAACCGATAGTATCGGTAGATTTAGACTTTAGAACCGCGTAGAACCGATCTTCCCGATATATTACAGCACCTTGATCCGTAAGCAACCGATACCGATAGGACATCATCCAGCATTAAACCGTCCGGGACCGATACCGTCAAGTAGATGGCACCAGTTAAACCGAGGCAAACCGGCACTGTTGGTAGGATATGCTCATTTGGTCCCATCGAGATCGGTTTGCAACCGATTGCGACACTGCTGGGTTTCACCATGCCCAGAACGGGCTGTGGCACGTGCCTTTGCTCCAGCTTGGGCTCGTCGCTTTCACCATGCGCGTCTGGGTGGCAATCCTTCCGCTGGGGCTCATCTTGGTGTTGGCCATCCACGTTTACAGACATGGGCTTCTCGGTGCTCACGTGGCGCGCAACCAGTGGGGGCTTGCAGTGCTCCAGGCTCATTTGGGTCGCGCACTTTCGGTGGCGCAGCGGGTCTCCGCTGCAGGGCCGGCCACGCTGGCAGCAATCCCACGCCGCATGCAGAAGCCGCGCTTCGCAGCCCGACTCCAGCGCCTACAATCGCATGGCATGTTAAGATGCAAAAAGCGAAGCACTGTCGCGCACACGCATGATCCTACGGTCAGATGGCCTAGTGGAGATCTCTTTTTGAGATCGATCCGTCTAGACCTCTGCTCCTTATGATTTGGAACCTGGCCAAATTACCTTACCTTACTTACTTACTTAATCGGCAAAGCGCGAATCCCAACGGGCGACACAGACGAACCTCCGATCTCACGATCGCCAGACGCTAACGATGATAGTGCCACTGCAGTCGCGTACATTCACCGCGACGCCACCCACGCGTTATGGCATGGCATGTTGGGACGCAAAAAGCGAAGCACTGTCGCGCACATCGGATCCTACGGTCAGATGGCCTAGTGGAGATCTCTTTTTGAGATCGATCCGCCTAGTACCCTATACGATGCAGCCACAATTCGTCATCGCTCACCATTGCGTGAAGTTACTGTACACAACTCGTCGTATGGCAGTATGCGGCGATGTTGTCATCGCTAATGTTTGCGGTGTATCTTGTCGCGCCGACAAGGCAAGATTGAAGCATTCGATTGCAGCAGGATGACTCATAGCTTAGAGCTTGAGTGCGCCATCTAGGGCATACTTATCAGCGTTGTGTAATCATTTATCTTCAAGGTGCCCGCTCGATGCTTTTGCCGATTTGCTTATATGCTCTGCCATAAACTACACCGCCGGTTAATAACTAGGATTGCTATGTAGTTATCATACACCGCCCAATAGTGCAATGCAATTGATCAATACAACCAAACGTTACCAATATTTGGTGACCAGAAGCTGTACATAATTCGAATTGCATACAATTTTCGATATATGCTTTCACGCATTATTTATAGGCCTGCTTGATGGGCATACACTGCTAAAACGATCGCATATGGTGACAATCGAATTATTGGCGTACACTGCTGCTTATTCGCGTAAGCTTACACGGCTACTTTTGTATTATAATCTTGGATACGCTTGGGTTTGCCATGATCATACGCGGTGATGTTTTATCTTCGAGGCGCGACGCCATTCCTTGATCGTCGACCAAAACTACAGCTACAGACGGAGATATCCACGACTGTTCGCAAAGCAGGTGCAGATGCAGATGCAAGTCGGATTTCTATAGTTAGCTATAACAGCGTCGTTGGACTGGCAATATGCCAGTGCACTATACACGTATTGCGACCCATCCTGATTGACAGTACGCGAGCGGTCAGCATGAGTTGATAACATTTTCAGTATATGTATATTACTGAAGCGGTCATGTGCATAGCAAATCGTCTGCGGGGCGCGGACATATGTATGTACGTGTGTGCGCGCGGTGCCAATGGGCGGCGTCATCGTGCGGGACATTCGTAGCACCATGTTCATGTGTGTGTGTGCACGCGTATATATGGTATCCTTGTACGTGCATGTGAATGTACATTTTCATATGCACGGGTGTATGATTTGTGCTCCATGTATATGCGCATGCGCATGTATGTGTGCTTAGTGCTAGTGCTTAGTGATTAGTGCTTTGTGCGTGTGCGTATGTTAATGTGATCACGTCTCGGGATTATATGCACAAAAAATATACGTGCATACGGAAAAGAAAATAAGCACGAGGCGTTGGGACGCAGGGTAAATTGGGCTGCATTGATCCAAAACAAACTAGTACCCATTTCAAGCAAGGAATCCGGATAGACCATGGGCAACCTGCAGTGCCGGGAGGTCGACGCAAGAGAATTTGCTGCCGAAGAGCGTACCGCGGCAACTCGATCATTGCAGGTGGCTGCGCCGTTCTCTCTGCGTTCAACCCATGCGACAGTGTGGGACTTAGGAAGGCACGTGGATGCCGATGACGACCGCATTTTTTGGTATAGTTTGCCTGGTGGTAAAATACAATTTCCTATCACCATCGGGTACCAGATTTCGATCAGGCATGCTGGGATGGAGTATCGTATGGAAGTCGTCTGCGAACGGACCAGTGCAGTCCAATTCATGGTCCGATGCGAAAACGGCGATGTTTTCAGTGGATCGACGCCAAGCACACCTTGGTGTTTGATGGCCCTGAAATATGACCAATCCAGTGTTCCTAGTGGGATGGATGCATTCGGATATAATGATGCATTTATGCGATCATTGCTAAGGAATATGTTGTTGGGCACTGATAAACAAGATGCGCAAGCGCCCAATAGCGGAGTTTCTGCCATTCGCAACAACCCGTTTGTGGAGATCAAGCCTACACCTACATTGTTTGCTCCACCAGCAGGAGCCAGCAGCTTGCAGTTGTCAAAATTGTTTATTCCATCATCGCGCCCAATCATTGATTCCGGTTCATATACAGTCTCACAATGCGCCAACCCATATCGTCACAACACACGCGATAATACCCCGCCACCTACTTCTGCTATGCCTGCTGATATAATTGCTAATGAGGATGAGTGGACATCACCTGCAGTCACCCACCCCCAATCTTCACGGCCGTCGTGCGATTTGCTTGGCAATGCAACCATTGGAGGCGTCGGCCCCGCTGCGGCTGCTGATGAACGCTTTTCCTTGGCGAATACTATTCGGAAAATGAAGCAGGGAAGCCCAGATGGAAAGTCTAAATTCATATCCAGCAAGCATCACTATGTTGGCAACGTGAAATATAAGAATCAGGTCCCTTGTGCATCGAAGGCTCTGAGTGTTGGTCATCTGCGTGATCAAGAGTGCCTGAAAGACATCGGCTTTGGTGAGAGTGCCATAAAGTCGTGCAAAGAATTCAATAGCATGCACATTGGTGCCAACCTACTGATGACATGTCATCGGCAGCGCGAGTCTGACACTGCATCGAATATTACCACCTCAAAAGAGCCATTTCAAAGTGATGCAGCTGCAGCAGCAGCAGAGGCTGCATGGGTGATACGCAAGAAGGTGAAGAGAACACCAAAAGCTTTTGATGACGAGGGGAGGCTGCACCTCCCGAAAAGGACACGGAGGAGCAACGACGTCATCTCACCAACGAGAGGAACATCGGGGGAAGTTATGAATAAACGACACCCGGGGCGTCCGAGAAAAAAATCCAAACTACGACGTGTTACTGATATGCATGACCGGGACTGATAACAGCATACATGCCGATTGTATGCATCAAGTTCATCGTGTGATCCAAGCCTTACCTAGCATTCTTATCAAATGCAAAGCCTGATGCACTATATACTGTCATTTAAGTGAATACGCAAATGTGGGTTTCGCCGTTTCTGCGCTTGCAGCTGGGTTTGTGTCTGTGCGCATATTCGAGTATTATTTCATGAGATACTACGAACAGAGGACCACATTCATCGGCGCGTGTGGGGCTTACTTTCTGCAACACAGCAAGATAGTGGAGAGGCCTTCTTTATTAAATGATAAACGAAGGCTGGGTACTTGTTTGTTTTAGATATTCGTAAGAGCAAGCTTTTAGACTTCCGCAACGGCCTTATTGACGTGCCAGGAGCCAGGACCGCATGGTTGGATGTGGGTATATGGGGCACGAGACCCTGGCTTTATTCGATTCTCGGGGAAGATCATTACTCGTTGGTTCTGAGCGGAGGGATGCATGCACTTCATCATTGTGCATATGTTATATATATATATATATGCGCGCACCCACCCCCCTAAGTATATGTACGGTAACCTTACTGGCGATGCTCCATCTTGTAGGATGGTCAGGCACTTATCACCTTCATTTTGGTCTTGGGAAATGGCCAGCACGTGGATGCAGGTGATGCGATAAAGGTGTCCATGTGGCACATTTTATGCGTTGGTATTGCTTCTTGGAGAACGTTGCAGCAGACCCGTCTGTATATTGATTTTATTTCAGCTTGTTAGATTATGATGCGACAAACACAAGCTTGGGGACTCATGTGCGGATCTGGATATGCGGTCGTGATGGGGCCCCCTTATGACTGGGGACGGGTGCGACGTGTGGCTCCTGGCTCGTACTGCCTCTCGGACGGTCACGCGGAGGATCACGGTATAGCAGTTTGTGGTTGCTACCCGAACATTCCGGATGGTGGCATCGGTGCTCTCAGTCTTATTCGCTAAAATATACTGCCGGTTTCTTCAGGGACCAGTTAGGTACCCACATGTGCGGGAGACGAAATCCCCTTCCAGTGTCTGTGCCAGCAGCAGCACGGCGCTGCCAGAAACTCTTTGGCATTAGGTACCCAGCAAGGCAGGAATGCTCACTTGTAACACATCAGCTGAGTTTGGCCTTTCAATTTGACTTGCTGGGACAGAGGCAGCAACAGGGATTCCATTCCAGGGACCTGCAGTGTAACTAGCACTGGGTGTATTCTCAACGTCCACAGGCTTAATTCCAGTAGGGTGCGCGCGCATGTATCTGTGTGTGTATGCCCGAGGGTGTGCTGTCGGCCCCACACTATCAATTAAGGCATCTTTGTGATGGTGACGAGCTGCCTTCGATTTGCGGCGTGTGACGTTTTGTTCCGTGCGGGTGTGTCGTGTTGTGGAAGTGGTTGCATAGTATTAGATGATAGGCACGTCATAATATATCGAAGAGTTGGTTTGAAACAGGATAAAACGTCGAGAGAGTAGATAGGAATCAAACACGTTTCGAATTCCAACAAAGGTTCATATTGCTCAAGGATGCAGCGTGAGGTATCAAATGACGCGATTTCAGCCACAACTTGCTCCCGACCAAAGCCTAGTCATCATGACAGCTAAGCAGACTGTTCAGCGCTTGCACATGGCGGGCGCCAGTTTCATGGCGGTTGCAAAGCCGCAGCCCCCCATGGAAGTTCCCGATACACTACCAGGACCAGTGCCGCGGTGTTTCCCGCAATGGCTTCGCCTCGCCGCCCCTAAACGCTAAGAGGTTGGCTGGGAATTGTCGACCAAGTGATATGAGCATGGCTGCCTCAATGGCTATGTCCATGACTGCCACCTCCACGAGCACCATGGCTGTGTCCATGACTGCCACCTCCACCAGCGCCATGGCTGTGTCCGTGACCGCCACCTCCACCAGCGCCATGGCTGTGTCCATGACCGCCACCTCCACCAGCGCCATGGCTGTGTCCATGACCGCCACCTCCACCAGCACCATGGCTGTGTCCGTGACCGCCACCTCCACCAGCACCATGGCTGTGTCCATGACCGCCACCTCCACCAGCACCATGGCTGTGTCCGTGACCGTCACCTCCGGGGCTGTGGCCATGCCCACCACCTTGCCCGTGGTCATGGCCGCAACCACCGCCGCTCCCAGTGGCCTCCATGGCCTCGAATTGAGCCTTGACGTGCTCAGGCATCTCCTCCTCCGTCCTGTTGTGCAACAGCCCGGACATCACTTAACTGTTCCACGAGACCATGCATGAATCTCGCCACGTGCCATGAGTGAGCACCTATCTGCATCTTCTCCCCGGAGTTGTAAAGCACCGCACCATCATCTCACAACACTTCATGGTTTCAACCAGGCATTGCTGCACACGCGCCCACGCAGTCAGCCTCAAGTGTTCGCTTTGGTATGGGTATACCATCTTCGGTTATCAAGACGCCGCTGCCTCGCTTGTACCCCACCATGCGGGTGGCGATAGTGACTCAAAGGGCAGCCACGTCACATTCGGCAGCGCCGTGTGACGCTGCGAGCCGGAGGAGAGCACTGCCGGGCAGTTACATCCCACTCGTGGCTCGATGGTCCATCACATGGGCAGAAGGGTAGGGAGGGAGGACATGCTGGCAAGAGCGGCCAGGGAGGCAAGGTTTGGAGCATCACCCCCAGAGATCTGTCTTGGGTGTGGGCGACAAGGTGTCGATGAAGGCCGACAGCATCTCTGCAAGCGCCTCGGGGGCGTCCTCGGGCACCCACGGGCCCACCTCTTCACCGAATTCGTGTGTCTGCGCAACCCCCTCGTATCCCGCCCGGCGTGTGTCATTGCGCATCCATGAGCGTGGCCGCACACACTGAGCTCGGCCTTTGTATGTCCTCCCTTTTCATCTGTATATACCACGCCCCAGGAGTCAGGAGTCCACCCGAGGCAGGCTGATGGAGCAGCCCCCCTTCCGCAACCCTCGGCCCGCTTCACAAGAGGAGCTCCCCCAGAGACCGCTCCGTGACCCGCGCCGCCGGCTCACGCTCCCCGATCACACTCAGAGCCATGGGCCCAGCACCTGCCCAGACAGGAAGGCGATGTCATCGTTAATCGCTTCAAGGCGCGTTGCCGAGTTCCCCTCCGTGGACCACAGTGCCTGCCGCCTCGCTCATCCCCTTTCCCCTCAAACACCTCTCGTGGAATCACCTCTGAGCCAAGGCATATCCTTACCAGCCGGCGCCGACAGTTGTGGAGCACCTGAGCGCGGCCCGGGGCAGACCAGCGGACCGCTCGCACGCTGCGCACCGTGCCAGGCGGCCATCGACAACTGCTTGACACAGAGGAAACCGTCACCTCGAGGCGCAGCTAGCACAGCTCTCCGGAGCACATCCAAACATCGAAGGCCGCATCAGTTTACCCGCGCAGCGACGCAGCAGCGCTCCAGCTTCTCCTGTCTGCTATGTCGCCGTCTGTGCTCCGGAGCGGGCTCCTCCCCCAGCGCCCGCACAGCGCGCACGGGCCGCTGGGCTGGAGCACAGCACTGTGAATGATTTCCAGGTGCAGGCAGAGCTGCTGGTGGAAGTGCAGGTGAGGTATGCACCTGAGACGGGATGGCACGCTGCCCCAGTGCTGTCCTGCACAGCCGTACACTCCTCTCCAACCCCTCTCCCCCACTCGGCCACCATGACCTTAACTGGCGCGGCTACTGCAGTGTACCTGTGACAGCCCTAGCGTGATAGTGCATCCGGTACTGTACCCCTTTCCTCCAAGGATAACCCCCTCCTATTGGCGGCCTCACCGCCCCCTCAACCTGCAAGGGCTGCGGATGACACCTGTAGCTAAAGGATTCCCGCCCTTTCCACGAGCTACTTGTCAGCATAGCTGCTTGGCAGACTGCAAGCTTTAGGCTCGGCTCGATGTCCAAGGAGGTCAACCGGCAGCATGCTACAAAGACTCGAGCACAGATACGCGCCCCCCCCCCTTCTGAAAGACCCCCATGCTCGCTGTTGACTATGGCATTCGTGATTTTCTTCATGCTCAGGCGGAGGGCACAGGCTATGCGGGCTATGGGTGCTGTCTGACAGGTGGAGGAGAGAAAGCTTGTGAGGGTAGACGCGGATGGTTAGGGGACGGGGGAGGGGAGGGGGGGAGAGGGGTTGAGTGAGCGTGTACATGACTGCGTCACTCGCGCTCTCCAGCTGGTGGAGACGCGCCAGCGTGGGCCGCACCCCGCCATTGTGCTTCATCAGAAACAAGTGCCCCTCTGCCGCCTCCGCGCCCAGCGACCACGCGCAACACCTTGCCAGCCCACCCACGTTGCCACCCTCAATCATCTGATAAGCCCGTCCGCAAGCTTCTGCCGACCCCCGCATGGCTCCAGCGCATCCCTCGGAAGAAGACTGTCCGCACGAGGTGCCACATGAACCTGTCACGGATGACTGTTGGCCCTCTGGGCAAAAATCCGTGTCACTCCTTTCTCACCCCAGGAGTAAAGCAAATCGTCCTCGCATGAAGCGCTTCCCACTCTGCGTGCGTTGGATCGATGAAGCAAAGAGCTGGATCCGATGGTGCGGGAAACAGGGCTTGCTCAAGAGTGCAGGAGCCTCTTTGGGCCATCTATGCTTTTGAGCTCATCTCAGCGCCCCTTCAAGGACACCCTGAGCGGCATGAGATCGGCCAACAAAACCCAGCCCACCATCATCCCAGTGGATGTGAGAAGCAAATCAGGAGCAGGGCGGGGCCGTGACAAGATACCAAAAACTCATACATATTCCCAACCCAGATGCAAAGCAGCATGGAAAGATGATACGATGTGACCGATCATCGCCCAACAATAGTTGGTCCCAGGGTTACGGAGTAAGCGGACCCTGCTGGCATGCCCCCCAGTGGCTCACGGTCGATGGATGGGACCCGTTGGTCCATGGTTATGCCATGAATGCAGTCACAACACACAGCATCGACACCCCATGTCAAAAAATGAAAACATGCGGGCACCTAAGTGCTCCCCACAAAAATCAAGGGAAAACACAGAAGGTGGACTTCACCACCCTCTGCCTCTCCTTGCAGCAAAGGCAGACAAATCCATCGAGCTCTCCAAGAGGCAGTGCCCGCCAGAATGGCACCACATGGACAACCGCCTCCCAAAACCCACTTCCATCCGGCGGCCGTCCCCGTTCACAACAACGCGCCAGTACCTCACATCAGGGTCAAAGAAAACCCTAATTCGCGCCCCAATATGCATGCCGGCTGTGAAGGCCGGCGGAGAACTCTCCCAGAGCTGCTTGCATCAAGGAGGCCCGCTCGTCTGCGTTGGATGGCGCACGGTTCCCTTCGCAGGTATTGCTGCACGCTCCATGCGGCGCCGTGAAGAGCGCTCTCACCTCGAAAGCGCGAGGTGGGCCACCGTGGGATTGACAAAGTGCAGCAGCCTCTGCGCGGCCTCGCTGGGAAGCCGCGTGAGGACGGCCAGTGGGAGAGAGCTGAGGGGCGCGCGGAACACGGCGTCCTGCGGGCCACGTGGCAAACCCGCCCCTGTCTCTCTGGCAGGTCACGATGGGTGCTGCAGAAACGAGGAGGCGCAGTCGGTAGCAGTCCGCCTGGGCGCCGGCTGCCGGAGGAAGAGTGCACGCTGGATCAAGGGGGAGTCAGGCGCCGGCCCCGGAAGAAGAGTGCACGCTGGATCAAGGGGGGGGGAGTCAGGAAAGGGGTGCACGTCGGAAGCAGATGGACACCGGAAAATGGGAGTTACGGCAGAACGTGGGAATTACGCCAGAAAGTGGGAGTTACGCCAGAAACGGAACGCGTGGCAGACAGTGGTCTGCATGGCGAGCCGCCGGCGGAAGAGGGCGGAAGGCCAAAGGGCCGTGCGCCTCGGCAGCTGAAGCACAGACGCGGGAGCGATGTCTGGAGGACGAAGTGAGGTGCCTCCCACGAATTATTCAACTGCAATGAGTGGGAAGCAGCACGCTGCACGACATGAACTATGGCGGGGGTCAGGAGTCTGTGAAGCACGAGGGGGAAGCACCACAAAATTTAAGCTCCGGACCAAATGCCGGTGCGAGAGGGCGAACTTCACCGCTGTGAGGGCGGAGGTGTCATGCACCACCTGCTCCCTCCCCTCCCCCTCCCCCAATGATGCCCGACCTTGTTTCACGGGGCGGTGGAGATGAAGGAATCCTCCCCCACCCTCGAATTGATGCCCCCCCTGAATTGATGCTGCCCCTGAATTGATGCCTCGTGATGGTTCGTCAGGTTATGGAAGCGCGGTACCTCCGCACATTCAGCATCGATGGGAGCGGAGTGAATGTGCCTGATAGGTGTCTATCGCCACTTGAAGGGTACAAAGGGGGTCATGAGAGAGGGGGGTTCTCAGAGGAGTGAGCTCGGGAACATGATGGAATAAATGGAGGGGGTGCCTTTACTTGCATCACCCACCAATGCAGACTGTACCCTCGCACAGTTCCATCTCCTTGAGGCTGTGTTCTTTCTTTTTATTTCCCAAATTTGCAAACCCGCAAAAATAATTGCGTTACATGTGACGGGTATGAGCAAACTCGTGACAACGGTATGAAGGTCCATATCCATCGAGTGCAGATAGCCATCAGTGCCTAGGAAAGGATTGTTGTCACATCCCCGGGCGCACATGGGAGTGGGGAAGAAAAACATCCGGTGGGGAATTAGGGTGGTACCAAGTGCACTGGTGGAAGCCGGAGCTCGCGACAGATGGCGAGGACGATATTCGCCAGAGCCGCGTCGTCATAATTGCCATTCTGAGGTTTTCCACTGAGTCCCGCCTGCGCTTCAAATCCACGTCACCGTCCAATTACTTCATGATTCAAAGGATTTGGATTGCCTTCCAGATAATCCCTATGGCTGCACCGCGAGGGTGCCTGCCTTCACCCACAACAACCAACTTCGAGAGAGGAGACACAGGCAGCAACCCCCTGCAGTGCAACACATGCCACGATTGAGAGGTCGGTAAGAGCCTGGATCGGAGAAGCTTGGCATGTGTTGCACTGCCAAGATCCACAATTACTTACACCCTCCCCTTGCGGTTACATCCGGCCATTCGATTACTTACACCCTCCCCTTGCGGTTACATCCGGCCATTCGATCAAGGCTAATGCCACTTTTGTTGGAATACAGCCGTCCAATACAGGTCAGTGCCCTCTGCGGTAGAATGGCTGGCCAAACATCATCTGGGGCATCAAAGCTTGGTCCCAAGCGACAGTTCTCGGGCGTCATCGCACTGCAAGAAATGTAAACTGCTGGCTGCATCTGGTTCTGCACAGGGTTGTTGGGTCCGGCGAGTAATCAGAAAGGCGCTTACCCCCACAAAGTCAAAGCTCACTGCGCGCAAGCCATGCGAGTGGAGGAACGGCAATAGCTGCAAGCCACCCCTCCCACCACGCCCCCAAGGGCACAACTTGAAGAGTCAGCATTTTCATGGTGAGCACCAGTCATATTTTCATTTCGTCCCCCCTTGTCCAATCGAGTAAGCGCCCCTTGTCCAATCGA
>LGRX02033884.1:0-65783 GCA_001247695.2 Cymbomonas tetramitiformis | reverse complement strand
TGCGGCCGCTGCCCCGGCAGCCCAGCGCGCACTACGTGCGGCCGCTGCCCCGGCAGCCCAACGCGCACTACGTGCCGCCGCTGCCCCGGCAGCCCAACATGCACGACGTGCGGCCGCTGCCCCGGCTGCCCAACGCGCACTATGTGCGACCGCTGCCCCGGCTGCCCAACGCGCACTACGTGCGGCCGCAGCCTCGGCAGTGGCTGCCCCGGCAGCCCAACTACACGCACTATGTTCGGCAGCACTAGCGCAGGCGGGTAGTTGCGGCGAGCGGGCGGGGCGCGCACCATGTGCGGCAGCACCAGCGCAGGCGGGCGGCAGTTGCTACGAGCGGGCAGGGCGCGCACTATGTGCGGCAGCAGCAGCGCAGGCGGGCAGTTGCTGCGAGCGGGCGGGGCGCGCACCATGTGCGGCAGCACCAGCGCAGGCGGGCAGTTGCTGCGAGCAAGCGGGGTGCACACCATGTGCGGCAGCATTAGCGCAAGCGGGCAGTTGCTGCGAGCGGGCAGGGCGCGCACTATGTGCGGCAGCACTAGCGCAGGCGGGCAGTTGCTGCGAGCGAGCGGGGTGCGCACCATGTGTGGCTGTACTAGCGCAGGCGGGCAGTTGCTGCGAGCGGGCGGGGCGCGCGCTATGTGCGGCAGCACCAGCGCAGGCGGGCAATTGCTGCGAGCTGGCTGGACGTGCACTATGTGCGGCAGCACCGGCGACAGCAGCGGCGGCAGCGGCAGCAGCGGCAACAACAGCAGCAGCGCAGCCTCCGCAGACCGGCGCAATGACCCATGGCTGCATGGTTGAGGCGCAGCCACCGCAGCCCGGCGAGGTGCCTCAAAGCTGCATGGCTGATGGCTGCACAGCCGAGGCGCAGCCCCCGCAGCCCGGCGAGGCGCCCCATGGCTGCATGGCTGATGGCTGCATGGCCCAAGCGCAGTCACCGCAGCCCGGCGAGGTGCCTCATAGCTGCATGGCTGATGGCTGCAAAGCCAAGGCGCAGCCTCCGCAGCCCGGCGAGGCGCCCCATGGCTGCACAGCCGAGGCGCAGCCTCCGCAGCCCAGCGAGGCGCCCCATGGCTGCATGGCCGAAGTGCAGTCACCGCAGCCCGGCGAGGTGCCCCATGGCTGCATGGCCGATGGCTGCATAGCCGAGGCGCAGCCTCCGCAGCCCAGCGCAATGACCCATGGCTGCATGGCTGATGGCTGCATGGCCCAAGCACAGTCACCGCAGCCCGGCGAGGTGCCTCAAAGCTGCATGGCTGATGGCTGCACAGCCGAGGCGCAGCCCCCGCAGCCCGGCGAGGTGCCCCATGGCTGCATTGCCGATGGCTGCATAGCCGAGGCGCAGCCTCCGCAGCCCGGCGAGGTGCCTCATGGCTGCACTGCCGAGGTGCAGCCTCCGCAGCCCAGCGAGGCTCCCCATGGCTGCATGGCTGATGGCGGCATGGCCGAGGGTAGGCTATTTAATTTAGAGTAGTTTTCCATGATTTTAGAATAACCCGTTTTCATGATGATTTTAGAATAAGTTTTCTTGATATCATCCGGCTATGACCGGTGCATGCATCCATGACGCTGTACTGTACCTGTTGAGCTATCGCCATGTCATGCGAAATATTACACTGAAGAGTTGTCTTGCCGTGATGTCCATATGTCCGAATGGAACCAAAAACCGTTCGATTTTAATCGAACGGTTTTTGGTTCCATTCGGAAAGATTCACGGCCGTGAATCTAAAAGTCACGGCCGTGAATAACAGGGATATATGACTTTTATTATTTGCCATCTTTGCCACAATAGACACTCACGGCGTGTTCTGCTTGAAAAAAGGTAAGTGACTTGAAGCCTTGAGCTTCAAGTTACTGAAAGATATGTATCTTGGCAGTATGTGTGCCAAGTTTCGTGCTCTAGGACGCACGGGAAGCCCTCGGCTGTTTGGCATCTTTGGGTTTGGGTGTCATGTTCGAACCCAAACCCAAAACATCTGCCTTAGAAATAAATTGCGCGTTTCGCGCACAAGTAACTTGAAGCCTTGAGCTTCTGGTAACTTAAATTTATGTATCATGGTAGTATTCGTGCCAAGTTTCGTGCTCTAGGACGCACGGGAAGCCCTCGGCTGTTTGGCATCTTTGGGTTTGGGTGTCACGTTCGAACCCAAACCCAAAACATCTGCCTTAGAAATAAATTGCGCGTTTCGCGCACAAGTAACTTGAAGCCTTGAGCTTCAAGTAACTCAAAGATATGCATCTTGGCAGTATTCGGGCCAAGTTTCGTGCTCTAGGACGCACGGGAAGCCCTCGACTGTTTGGCATCTTTGGGTTTGGGTGTCACGTTCGAACCCAAACCCAAAACATCTGCCTTAGAAATAAATTGCGCGTTTCGCGCACAAGTAACTTGAAGCCTTGAGCTTCTGGTAACTTAAATTTATGTACCATGGTAGTATTCGTGCCAAGTTTCGTGCTCTAGGACGCACGGGAAGCCCTCGGCTGTTTGGCATCTTTGGGTTTGGGTGTCACGTTCGAACCCAAACCCAAAACATCTGCCTTAGAAATAAATTGCGCGTTTCGCGCACAAGTAACTTGAAGCCTTGAGCTTCTGGTAACTTAAATTTATGTATCATGGTAGTATTCGTGCCAAGTTTCGTGCTCTAGGACGCACGGGAAGCCCTCGGCTGTTTGGCATCTTTGGGTTTGGGTGTCACGTTCGAACCCAAACCCAAAACATCTGCCTTAGAAATAGATTGCGCGTTTCGCGCACAAGTAACTTGAAGCCTTGAGCTTCTCGTAACTTAAATATATGTACCATGGTAGTATTCGTGCCAAGTTTCGTGCGTTAGGACGCACGGGAAGCCCTCGGCTGTTTGGCATCTTTGGGTTTGGGTGTCACGTTCGAACCCAAACCCAAAGGCAAAGGCATAGGACAGTTTCGTAGATTCCGTCCCGATGCCTTTGCAACCTCGCTTGCTAACTCATATTACAATGAATATTCAACATTCAAGCGTTGGATACCCCACGCCAACGGGAAGCGCTCGGCTGATTTGTTATTTGGGTATGCGCACCCAAATGACAAAAAACGCATCTTTGAAACTCGTTAGTTTCAAAGATGCGTGGCCGATGCCTTCGTGCTTATGTGTGTTAATCCATATGAAATATTCCATGGAATAAATGTGAATATCCCGCACAAACGGGAAGCGCTCGGCCGTTTTGTAAAATTAGGGTGCACCCAAAATACAAAACGCATCTTTGAAACTCGGAAGTTTCAAAGATGCTTGCCGGTCGCGTGCAGCGGTAAAAGGCAAGTCAAAGGGTTTAGGATATAGAAGAAGTACAGGGGCCTTTTTTTCAAGCAGAACACGCCGTGAGTGTCTATTACAACGGCGCCCACCATTATCACAAGCGAGACAAACCTTCTTAAAGCTTTTTGGAGGCTTCCTCATGATGGCACCAGCGGGAACGAGAACGTTTGACCTGTGTGCACATTATTTGAACACGAGTCGTGAAAAGGACCACCGGTCATAGCCGGATGACATCAAGAAAACTTATTCTAAATTCAACATGAAAACGGGTTATTCTAAAATTATGGAAACTTAATCTAAATTAATTATTTTTCCATGGCCGAGGCGCAGCCTCCGCAACCCAGCAAGGCGCCCCATGGCTGCATGGCTGATGGCGGCATGGCCGAGGCGCAGCCCCTGCAGCCCGGCCGGGATTATAGTACGCGCCCGGAGTATGTGTGCGCGGCAGTGGCACTACCTTCCGATGGGGCGTACGATGGTGATGGGATGGCAGTTCCAGAATCGTCTTCATATAATTGTCCGGTGTCCGTATCAAACGTTGTTGCGGGCGCACCGATGTGTGCTCAGCGGCAGCAGACGCCATCGATGCTTGCGTCGCTCAATGATGCGGCTGCCATTCGGCGACAACGGGATTTAGCAAAGGCCAAGCGTCTTTTTGCGATGTCTCAGCGGTTGCGACAGCAGCGTTCCGCATGTTTATTGTCGTGCAACGTGACAATAGACGCAGACGCGAGAGCTGTTCCGCAGGCAGTCCAACACGTGCCGTCCAGCGTAATGGCCGATGACCCAGCATCTCATGGCGCAAGCGCGAGTGCTGCCTCGCAGGTCCAGCACGTGTCGCTCAACGTGTTAGCTGATGGCTTAGCAGCTCATAGCGCAAGCGCGAGGACTGCCCCGCAGGCAGTCCAGTACGTGTCGCCCAGCGCAATGGCTGATAGCTCATCCGCAGCTCATGGCTGCATGCGTCATAGCCGTACGAACGAGGCGCAGCCTCCGCAACCCAGCGAGGCGCCCCATGGCTGCATGGCTGAGGCGCAGCTTCCGCAGCCCGGCGAGGTGCCTCATGGCTGATGGGGTGATGGCTGCACAGCCGAGGCGCAGCCCCCGCAGCCCAGCGAGGCACCCCATGGCTGCATGGCTGATGGCGGCATGGCCGAGGCGCAGCCCCTGCAGCCCAGCGAGGCGCCCCATGGCTGCATGGCCAAAGCGCAGCCGCCACAGCCCGGCGAGGTGCCTCATAGCTGCATGGCTGATAGCTGCAAAGCCAAGGCGCAGCTTCCGCAGCCCAGCGAGGTGCCCCATGGCTGCATGGCCGAAGCGCAGCCACCGCATCCCAGCGAGGCGCCTCATAGCTGCATGGCTGATGGAGGCATGGCTGAGGTGCAGCCCCCGCAGCCCAGTGAGGCGCCCCATGGCTGCATGGCCGAGGCGCAGCCTCCGCAGCCCGGCGAGGTGCCTCATAGCTGCATGGCTGATGGCTGCACAGCCGAGGCGCAGCCCCCGCAGCCCAGCGAGGCACCCCATGGCTGCATGGCTGATGGCGCAGCTTCCGCAGCCCGGCGAGGTGCCTCATGACTGCATGGCTGATGGCTGCACAGCCGAGGCGCAGCCCCCGCAGCCCGGCGAGGTGCCCCATGGCTGCATGGCTGATGGCGGCATGGCCGAGGCGCAGCCCCCGCAGCCCGGCAAAATGCCTCATAGCTGCATGGCTGATGGCTGCATGGCCAAGACGCAACCCCTGCAGCCCAGCGAGGCGCCCCATGGCTGCATGGCCAAAGCGCAGTCGCCACAGCCCGGCGAGGTGCCTCATAGCTGCATGGCTGATGGCTGCACAGCCGAAGCGCAGCCTCCGCAGCCCGGCGAGGCGCCCCATGGCTGCATGGCCGAAGCGCAGCCACCGCAGCCCGGCGAGGTGCCTCATGGCTGCATGGCTGATGGAGGCATGGCTGAGGCGCAGCCCCCGCAGCCGAGCGAGGCGCCCCATGACTGGATGGCCGAGGCGCAGCCTCCGCAGCCCGGCGAGGTGCCTCATAGCTGCATGGCTGATGGATGCATGGTTGAGGCGCAGCCCCCGCAGCCCGGCAAGGCGCCCCATGGCTGCACGGCTGAGGCGCAGCCCCCGCAGCTCGGCGAGGCGCCTCATAGCTGCATGGCTGATGGCTGCACGGCTGAGGCGCAGCCCCCGCAGCCCGGCGAGGCGCCCCATGGCTGCATGGCCGAGGCGCAGCCTCCGCAGCCCAGCGAGGTGCCCCATGGCTGCATGGCTGATGGCCGCACGGCCAAGGCGCAACCCCCGCAGCCCAGCGAGGCGCCCCATGGCTGCATGGCCGCGGCGCAGCCTCCGCAGCCCGGCGAGGTGCCTCAAAGCTGCATGGTTAATGGCTGCATGGCCGAAGCGCAGCCCCCGCAGCCCGGCGAGGTGCCTCATAGCTGCATGGCTGATGGCTGCATGGCCGAGGTGCAGCCTTTGCAGCCTGGCGCGATGTCCATTAGCTGCACGACCGGGGCTCGGCCTCCGCCGCCTGGCGCGACACCCTGCGGCTGCACAGCCGAAGCGCTGCCTCTGCAGTCTGGCGAAATGCCCTGCGGCTACACGACCATGGCGCTGCTTCTGCAGCCTGGCGCAATGCCCTACGGCTACATGGCCGTGGTGCAGCCTCGACAGCCTGGCGCAATGCCCATCGGCTGCACAACCAGGGCGCTGTCTCAGCAGCCTGGCGCGAGGCCCAGCGGCTGCACGACTGAAGCACAGCCTCCGCAGCATGGCATGGCGCCCAGCAGCTGCACGACCGGGACGCTGCCTCTGCTGCAGCCTAGCACGGCGCCCAGCGGCTACACGGCCGAGACGCTGCCTCAGCAGCCTAGCATGGCACCCAGCGGCTTCACGCCCGAGGCGCAACATGTGCACCCTGGCGTGGCGCCCAGCGGCTGCACGACTATGGCGCCGCCTCTGCAGCCTAGCGCGTTACTCAGCGGCTGCACGATTGAGGCGCTGCTTCAGCAGCCTGGCACGGCGTCCAGCGGCTGCATGACCAAAACGCAGTCTCCGCTGCCTGGCACGGCACTCAGCAGCAGCACGCCCGAGGTGCAGCTTGTGCATCCTGGCGCAGCGCCCAGCGGCTGCATGTCCAAAACGCAGTCTCCGCAGCCTGGCACGGCACCCAGCAGCAGCACGCCCGAGGCGCAGCATGTGCATCCTGCCGCGGCGCCCAGCGGCTGCGCGATGGATGCGGCTTTTGGGTGGACGTACGAGGACCTCCTTTACCCGAATGGCAAATGGTACCCGATGGACACGGAGCCAATTTTGCTGCGGTCGCCCACGGCAGCGAGCTGCCCCAGCAGCGGCGCTGAGCTGCGGCCACCCACGGCAGCAAGCTGCCCCCGCAGCAGCGGCGCTGAGCTGCGGCCGCCCACGGCAGCGAGCTGCCCCCGCAGCAGCGGCGCTGAGCTGCGACCGCCCACGGCAGCAAGCTGCCCCCGCAGCAGCGGCGCTGAGCTACGACCGCCCACGGCAGCGAGCTGCCCCCGCAGCAGCGGCGCTGAGCTGTGACCGCCCACGGCAGCGAGCTGCCCCAGCAGCGGCGCTGAGCTGCGGCCGCCCACGGCAGCGAGCTGCCCCAGCAGCGGCGCTGAGCTGCGGCCGTCCACGGCAGCGAGCTGCCCCACTAGCGGCGCTGAGCTGCGGCCGCCCACGGTAGCGAGCTGCCCCCGCAGCAGCGGCGCTGAGCTGCGGCCGCCCACGGCAGCAAGCTGCCCCCCAGCATCGGTGCTCCGCAGACAGCTCAGCACGAGCAGCCCGACGCAATGGTTGATGGCTCAGCAACCCAGGACGCAGGTGCAAGTGATGCTCCGCAGGCAGCCCAGCACGTGCACCCCAGCGCGATGTCTGATGTCTCAGCAGCCCACGACGCAGGCGCGAGTGCTACTCTGCAAACAGTCCAGCACGTGCAGCCCAACGCGAAGACTGGTGGCCCAGCAGCAGCCCACAGCGCAAGTTCTTTGCTTCAACGGCCCACAACGCAAAGGACTCGCCAACTCTGCATCGACGAGTTCTTTTCACCTCTGGAGATGCATCAACGAGTCCCTGCAGATGTTTCATGCTGCCTGCTACAGTAGTCTCTCAAACATAAGAATATCCGATTATAAGAAACTCGCCCCGGAAGAAACTCAAAAATCGCTTAGAATGCTTACCCCAAACTGTTTTTTGGTCATATTCTTAAATTTCGACCTGAAAAAAAATTAAGAATATATAGGGCAAACTTCTCGAGGGGTATTCTTATTTTCATAACCGGTTTTGCGTGTTTAAGAATAAACCCCCGAAGTTGAATGTATAGATTGATATCGACTTGAATTGGGTGATGCAGGAAATAAACCCAGATTGGGACGTTGTGTCCGAGTGCTCCAGGAAATGGAGGAGTACTGTACGTTGCATCTTTATTCCTAACATGCTAAAGGGTGCAACCAATAATGCTCGCAATGTAATACATTACTACATTTAATCTGGCAAAATGATACAGTATATAAGCCAAGCAAAGAGTGCCGCGCTAGATATTATGTGTTCATATTATAGCAAGGCAATGCTGTAAGGTGTCACTGGGCAATAATAAACACCCGCGATAAATGGTTCACAAGGGAGTTTGTGATATGCTCATACGCTATAGCAACCAGCTACAAGGGAGTGAGATGCTCCTTTCCGCGCCTTGCACCTGCACCTCTCAGTATTTTCCCATTCGAGCGTCGCTATACCTGGGCTACAAAGCTTCGCTGTGCTCGGGGCAGAGAGCGTCGCTATGCTCGGGGCACGAAGCGTCGCTATGCTCGGGGCAAGGATCGCTCGCAGAGCAACGCGCCTCGAGTCTTGCTCCCCGAGCTTGTGGGAGCAGGACAAAAGTATTGAATGTGCAAACCTGTTATTATCAGCACCAAGCGACGGCCACAATGACACATGCATCATGGGGTCTTGCCATTCTTTTTTACAGTAATATCACAAGGTGGTCATGAAGCACAAACTTACCCGTATTTGTCTTCGGCTAGCTCCTTCAACGGCCTTGTAATAGCTTGGCCGTTTTGGATGTCGACCACTTGACGCCTGCATACATATTTCAAACATGAAAACCTACAACCTTGTTCTTCGTTGAAGGCGCTCTGATCGAAATACACCTTGCAGTGTCCGATCACGCTGTCCCATTCAACCACCTGCACATCAACACGAGTCCATCAACTGTTGAGCACGTACTGCACGCGTTGAATATCAAGGGGGCGTCGCGCCTTTTAAGTGCATGGGTGATGGGCAAGTGTGTATGAGGCGGATATGATATGATGTGTATGATATGATGTGTAAGTGTATGATAGCAAATGGTAGAAAATTGCAGAAGCTGGTTAAGCTCTGCTCTGTGGGCACGAAGCCCGAGTTCGGCGACCGACGAAGCGCCACAAGCAGTAACCGCCTCGTGACGTAGCACCCGCGAAACGCCTTGATTCGAGAAAGATTGGCGAAAGATGCGTGAAGTGAGGGTGAGCACTTACCCCTTTGCTGCCGAGATCAAGGACCGTATTGAAGGGGTCGACAACGGGATGGTCAACTCCTGCAGGGTAATCGCTGGAAAAACCATATTCGGTACCCCAAAAACATCGGACTCCATCGCGGAGTCGAATAAGAACTACGTCTACTCCATGTGGATAAACCTTGCCCACATGCTGTGCACCACCATATTCGACAAGTGGCAAGCTTCCACCACCTGAAGTAACAATAGTACCCCCCAAAATATGTACACAATTACTCGGCAGCATTCAGCGCACTGAGGTACTAGAAAACGCGTTGACTACCAAAGTCTCCATGCACCACACACGCAACTCATAAAATGCCGGTTCCGATAAAGCATTTTCGCTTCGAACGTTTGAACAAGTGCGGCAAACGTGGCCCCGAACATCCAAGAAGTGTGAGTAGAACATTTGCGCACCTGCGAACAAGATGTCGTATCCGCCTGCTTCAGGACACGTCGAGGTCGTGAAGATACAGTCGCACTTCACGTAGTGTTCTCCTTTAATTTCCAAGATAACCGGATCCTTGAACATATTTTTTTGGCATTGCATCAACGTGCTCGATATGGACTCGATTTGTCGAGCGCGGTGTTCTTTCGCAGGTGTGGCTTTTGGATTGCTATACGTAACTATCGGGGTGGCACAAACTTGATCCCTGAAGTCTGGCAGGGGATTCAAACCCTTAGGATTAGAGAATTGCCAGAATATTTGCAATAACGCTGCTATCAGCGTTATGCTTTCTTGTGCGCAGTAGAGCATAATCAACTCCACAACGTCAGCAAGGCGGACGTGCTCTACGCTCCGTCCTTGACACTCTGCTGTCGCGTAGAACCGTCGAAATACTCCTGGGGCAACTCTATTCACATTCATATTTTCTTTATATGTGGACAGCACAGAAGATGAACGTCCAAGAACAGCGTCCTGACGACCGCGACTGCAGATTTTTGCAGGGTTGGACGGGTTGGACTCTCCAAGGTGCCCGAGCATTTTTTTAATGTTTGTTTCCCTTTAATTTGAATAATTGGATTTATTGCACGCTGACGCGTGGACCTCAAGATCCTGCGTGCCAATGTTGATCCAATCGCAATGTTTTTGCACGTTCTATTTTCATCGGCTAAAACGTGATCGTGTCATGACCAAGGCTCTCACTCCCTCTTGCATCGGCATCGTCCTCTCTTGGAATGCAATGGTCACAGTCCTGATGATGGTGACTCGGTTTCCTGAGATGTCGATCTTCAATTCGTGACCATCGGGTATATGCTGCTGACGGAGAGGATATGCGTAAATGATTGGAGCAGAAACGAGCAGTAATTCCGGGCAGCTCGGGGGAACCGGTAAAATCTTATGCTAACTTCAAAGTCAAAGTCACAAAGCGAATCGCGAAATTAAGAATAAATGGGGCGATCGATATTTGGTCGAATTAGGAATATTTATGCCCTTTTCCATGTTTAAGAATATATGGGGCAGATTAGCCCAATATGGATTCTTATCACGACCCACGTGTTAAGAATTAAATTGGCGAAATTCTCAAAATCTTTAGAATACTCACCCCACACCTGATTATCCGACATTCTTATATCCGAGAGACTACTGTATGTGCCGCAACCGTGCCGCTGTGGCAAAACTGTGTCTCCGCTCTCCTTCCATGCAGGTGCTGGACAGGACGGGGCATATGCCATTGGCATTGTATTCTTGCGTGGTTGGATCTTGCCGGCACGTGTCCCCTTTGTAGACGACCAGCGCATTTCCGCCAGACTCATGTTTCTGATTGGTTGGTGACCACGACTTGGTCACTGGAGGACTTCTGAGAATACTACCCGTACGCGACGGAGCCGCAAGATACCGAGGCATGCTAGCTTCGGGGCGCAGAGATTGCAGAAGACCTGCAAGCTGGGGAATTACCATCGTACCAATCTGTCTGAGCGTTGGCAGCGTGAGACGGTGAGGGCCTTTGAAAAAACCTAGCAAGCAGAAGGGGACCCAGACCCGAGGACTGGGGGGCACGGAACCCGAGAACCGAGAGCTTAGTAGCTCGACTCTTGTCACAAGTGCATGCTCAAACCTCAGGCAATGTATATACGGGCCGGACAGCCTAGCGAGGACGTAGGCGCGCCTAAAAACGGGGGAGAGTTGTACTAGGGTACATCACGAGTCAGTACCAGAGACAGGCGTGTCAGAATGACGAGTGACAGAAACGATGACAGTCACCACCCGGAAATGATGACAGTCACCAGCATGACCGAATGACACAGGTGACTGGCAGAATTGACAAAGGTGACCGACAGAAGTGACTGACTCAAATGTGACATTTGAATATCTGCACCTACAGCAGATCCGACTTGAGAGAATTTGTGGGAGACCATTTAGGATTCGATCAGTCGAACATAACTGGAGGGAATCGAGGAGGACCTCAGTTATACAGTCACATCAGCAGATCTGTGAGTATTCAAATGAGAGACTTGGGAGGTGACAGTCAGAAACATTTAAGTACTGATGACAGATCCCAGCTGATTGGTTGTTGCAGTCAGCAAATGACTGAACACATGATGACATGAAGTGGCATGGTACCGACGAGTTACCTTGAGTAGAGAGCTGTGCAAGCTCTCGGGGTTGAGTTTAAATTTGTCGTACATTGCAGCCACCTCTGTGGCTGTTAAGCAACTTGTCCAAAAGAGTAATTAAAAAAGATCCGTATCCGATATTATCCATGTACTGTCTGTACATCCTATGATCATGGCATCATATTACCTGTAAGTGAACATTTGCTTACATACCTGTGAGACTGGTTCAGTCCTCACACCCCGAATACCACCACTGATGACGGAGCTGACCTGGCACCTTGGGTCGAGGGGTGACAGAAAGACCAGGGCTCCCTCCCCCAGGGGGGGTCTGTGTCTCCGTGACACCACCTCACCCCGAAGAGGTGAGGTGCCAGATCAGGCATGCAAGCCAGAAAGCCCTAACCCTAAAGCATACAGATTGTTACAGGCCCAATGGGACCTTTCTCAGTCCAACTAGTTGCGGATCCCCGCTCGGGCGTTGGCCCGGAACAAGCTACAGGCTAAGGGGTTAGGCATTGAAATCTCTAAGTCATTGTTGAAGTCTACTGCATATACAGAGGTCCACACATGTTGGCACCGGCGATTGGCGGCGACGTGGAAGGTGGAACTCGATGCTCAGTTGGAGTTGCTGGCAGACCCGCTCACGGACGGAATCCAAGGGGTGGTCCGAAAGGCCGGCCAGTCAACGTCATCGTCCTCGTGCTGCACGATGGAGAGTGCCGCAGGTGCGTCGTGATCGTCCCCGCCGTAAGGCGTGGGTGCCCCCTGAGGAGGGTCGATGCCGCGATGCGGAGGCGGCTCCACCGGGTAGCGGACAGACATGGCGGCCGCGTCAGGCGGAGGAGCCGCATCCTGTGGTGCAGGCTCGAGCGCGCGGAGGGCGTGGGCCTGCGGCGCGTCCGAAGGCGGCCATGCGGGCATGGGAGGGGGCTTGGGGGGAGCAGAAGGAGCGAGAGTGGGAGCACGCCCTGGTGCGAACGCCTGGACGCACACGTAGGGGCAGATGCCGTCGGTGTCCATGTGGCCGGTCGTGACGGCCCACAGGCGGAAGCACGTCACGCACGTCATGCCGGTACCGTCCCAGACGAGGTAGCGCCCGCCGCTCTCGTTCTTCTTCCAGGTACCCTCGGGCGGGATGAACTTGCGCCTGCCAAGGGCATTGAAGGACCCGGCAGGCTCCTTCCCGCTACCACCACCGGTGCGGGTAGCACCACCAGACGCCGGCAGAGCAGACGCGGAGAGTCGGGCAAGGGGGGACTCATCTCGGAAAATCTTACCAAGCCGCAGGGTGAGGGAGGCGAAGGTGAAGTTGTGGTTGGTGCCAAGCTCGCGCAGCACCACCAGATACTAAGGCGTGGCGTAGGGTGACTTGGCCGCGGACGATCGGAGGACGGTGTAAAGGTCCTCCACAAGGCTGCGGTCGGAGTAGTCAGCGTGCAGCCGGCGATGCTTGTCCGCGAGGGTGCGCACGACAGCCAGTTGGGGGGCGGGCTCGATGGTCTCGTCAATCACGGTCGAGCGAAGGCGGACCCAGAAACGATGTGTGTCGGGGTCGCCAATGCCTTCCACCTGGTAGCGTAGGCGCTGTAAAGCGCAACGCCCGTCGTGCGGGAAAATGTAGGCGGACTCCTCGTAGAGGGAGAGCGCCATGCCACGAAGCACAGTTGGCAGCACAGTGAAAATAAGCTCGTTGATGGTGTAGTGATAGGCTTCGTACTCGAAGTCCAGATCCAGAAGTTTGAAGACCTCGTCGCGGGAAATAGAACCGAAGACGTGGGACATGTTCGCCAACAGCACGGCGAAGTCAGTCTCGGAATCAGGTTCATCCAAGGAGAGGCCCACGTTCGACTTGAATCCATGGGAGCGAAGGAGCTTGGCCAGCTCCTCCCCATAAGCGAAGGCGTAGTCCAACTTCTCAGTAAATTCAGCACGTTGGGAAGCTCGTACAGGCGCTGATGTCCACACGCCGCTGCTGTGATGGAACTCGACAGCAGTGGGCGAACGCGATACCGGCGTAGGGCGGGTAATTAGCGTTGACATGGGCACCACCGGGTCGCCAGACGATTCCCCTGACGGACTGGAGGCACTGGGGGTAGGGGAAGCCCCGCCCGTGGGTCGGGCAGCGCGAAGGCGGCTGACAAGCGTGATGCGCTCCGCAGACATTGTCGGGAGTACGTAACGTGAAATGCTGAAAAGGTTGGTGAGGCAACGGTTGATGCGGTCGAGGACAAGGTGCTTGAATAAGTTCCCGGCGGGGTGAAGATGGTGGCGAAGAGGACGAAGGTGCTCTGCCAAATCAGGTGAAAAATAAGGTGTGAACCGCACAAGGTACGGGATCAAAGAAGATGAAAGCGTGAGCCAACTCGCCAGTGGTGAGGCCCAACACCTAACAGAGACGGTGAAATAACGATGGGTATATTCGACAATGGTGGAATATATACGTGTTATTTAGTCTCCACAAACTCTGTGAAGCTGGGACGAGATGCTCGGGTGGTCTCACAGTCTAAGATGCATGAAAATAAAATACAGGGGTTTTATTTTCCCCACCACTGATGACGGAGCTGACCTGGCACCTTGGGTCGAGGGGTGCTGGATTTGACACTGTGACACCCGAAACTGTCACATGTCACTTCCTATAGTAGGCTGGGTGACCGTCACCAGTAGACGGGAAACACCCGTTAGGTATTTATGTTATCTCTTTCTTTATCAAGACACACTTTACCGTTCTGATATCGTAACCCTTAACTCAGGGTTTATCTCTCTAGTTAGGTATATATTACCGCCGAACTATATATCTACCAGGTTTGGCCCCACTTGCGTTTTATTTAGCCACTGCGAGATTGCCACTATGAGTGGCTAAGCTCGGACGCCTGGGATGGAGTGAGGCGCTCCGCGCGTGAGAGTGCCGGCAGTCACGGGTATGGCCTGAATTGATGGGTTGATTTACGGCACGCCGCAGCGCTTGGAGGACATTTTTCTACGGGATTTAACGCTGGACTGGTTTGCGTTTTCTGGTTGGGTCCCACACCGTTGCGTATCGGCCGCCTACTCCACACGACTTCCCGGAATTATTTGATCTCTCACGGCTGCTGTATCGGCGACCCGCGCGTTTCTTGGCCGCCCACGACTGCCGCATTTCTCACGTTTCGTTGCCTCACTCCGCCCCTTCAGTCCTTTTCGTCATGGTTGCTTCCGCTCGGGCCACCGCTAGCATGGCGCATCGCCGACGCGCGTTATCCACGATTTTTGATTCGGAGGCCGCGAGACACGCGAACACTCCAGCCACACCGCCGGCAGCTCAGCCTGCCGCCAATTCGGCAGGAGCTGCATTCCTGGCCTCGGTGCGTACCCTTCAGAGGGAGCACTTCGACATGAAAGTGTCCAAGTCCGTTCGTCAGAAGTTGTTCGAGGACAAGAACGGGCGATTTTCCGGGACTGAGTGCCACGCGTCCGCGCTCTTCGCCAGGATGGTCTCTGCACTGCAGACAGCATTTGTCACGGAGGACATCGGCTTTGCGCCCCTTTTCCTGCTGGACGATGCTACCCTGCCCGTCCAACAGCTTGTTGTTCTCCGCGCTCGAGCTGATGGTTGACCCCTCGTCACCCGCGGCGGACTGGATGGACTCCGCGCACTCCAGCTTCCCGAGCGACGGTAAGCGCGTGCTACTTGAGTTTGCACGCCGCATGATCCCGGCGGGTGACCCCTTTCAGGGGCAGGCAGACAATCATGTTGGGCATCCGCATCTCTGCGGGCGTGGACCCGCATGACAAGATCGGGGACTTCAACGCCGCTCTGAAGGCTGCGAGGACGCGGGCCACACTCCTGGACGAGGACGTGAAGGCGCTGTTCATCAAGGCTCTCGACGCCGCCTTCTACCAACCGGTGGTGTCCCGGTTGCTTCTCCACGATCAACGAGCCGCTCACGACCTCCTCACGATTCAACAATGGGTGCGTGAATGCTACTCCGAACACGTGCGGGCGGGCACCGCCACGGCGTCCGCGCTTCGGTATTCTCACGGCACGCATTTCATGGAGGGGGCCACCGGTGACTCCGATGGACCCGGTGAGCTCGCGGATTTGCGGACGATGGTCCTCGACTTGAAGCGGCAATTGGCCGCGTTTGTCGCACCCGACCGGTCCGAGCCGTCCACGCGCGGGTACACTCCCCGCGCGGACAAGCCGGACCGACGGGTCAAGACCCGCTTCGCGGCCACGCCGCCCCTCGCCAGGGGAGGCAATTGGTCTCAATCAATCTCCAAGAAGGTGGCATTCCACCGCGACACCGGTGCGACCGTTCCGTACTGCCAAAACCAGGTGTGCGCGAAGGGCAAGGCGCGGCATTGGCATCGGGACTGCCCGAACGGGGGCCGTACCGGGCTCTCCTCGGCCTACGCTTTCGCTGAGGAGGCCGAGAACTCGGTGTTGGCCGCGAAGTTTCAGCATGCCATTGACCATGACAACGCCGAAGAGTTTGACGCCCTTTGCATGCTCGCGGGCGGGAAGCCGGACATCTTCGCCGACCTCTCCGCGTGCTCGTTCTGCGAGGAGGACGGTGAGGCCCTCGTGTCCGCCGTCACTGAGTTCTCGGAGCTGGCGCGCACGGCTGGGGCGTCGACATTCAGCGTCAACACTTTCACCGCCGACACGCCGGTGCTGTCGGAGCCGGCCGCGCACTCCCCACCCGCGTCGGTTGGATCCGACGAGGAGTGGACCGGTCCGCCTAACCCCTTTTGCCCTCCCGTCACCCGCACCTTTGCCGACTTCATTGAGAGTACGGGGATTGCGTTGGGGGCGCCCGACGGGCCGCCCGTGAGCATGAACTTGCTCTCCGCGGTCGGGGCGACGGAGGGCGTGATGGGCTACGAGCCCGCAACCTACATCACGAGCGACGACGACGACGAGGATGCCTCGGTTGCGCTGCCGCAGCCACGGTACGGCTGTGGGAGGGGCATTCCGGGCTTTGGAGGGTCTTTGCTTACCTCATCTTTATTTGATGTGTGCGTTTCTCATGATTTGTGCTACCGCCGCGCCGCACACCGTTTCCGGTGTCGGTGGTGCCGATGCGCGCGCGTGCGCGGCTCCACCGGTCGGTGGTGCTGCGTGGGCTGCCTCGGCAGTCCCAACTGCGGGAACCGCCGCCTGCGCTGTTTCATGGCGATCTTGGCAACGCGGTGGATGGTGCGAGGCCGGATGCTATTCCGCCGCGTAGACAGGCGCGGTATCGGGCGCTACGGCAGGGATTCCGCTCCCACGGCTTTCTCCCGCTGCCGCCGGAGCTCGTGGATCCCGATCCACCACTTCCCTCTTCACCACCTTACTCGCCACCGCCGTACTCGTCCGAGGACGAGGCGCCGAGCTCTGGAGACTCCGCGGCTGTGATCGAGGATTCCTCAATTTCGTCTACGCATGATTTACCACCGACCCAGGAAGCCGGCAACTACCGCACCCTCACGCTGCTCCGGGCTGGCCGGCCAGCAGGGAAGATATCTTCCTGGGATTGGCCGGCCCGGGGCCGTGTCACGGAGGCCCGGGCCGAAGGCGGGCCGAAGGAAAAGTTGCGGATGGCCCGAGTCGCATTGAGGGGAAAATCGATAAATTTCCAAAATTTTATCGATTTTTGACAAATTGTCATACTTAAAATTAAAATTTTGCGCCTGCGGCGGCCAATTTTGGGTTCGGGCCGAGACGGGCCGAAATCGATGTGGCCGAAGTAAATTCCCAATGCGGGCCGAGTCACCTCCGCGGAAGATATCTACCCTGCCGGCCAGTTCCGGGGACCTCTAGTGGCTGAAGATTTCTTCCACCGTGCCTGCCTAGAGATTAGCTGGTGATTAGCTTTATAGATGTGCGGGAGAGCTCTCTGAATTTGAGCGGTGTTTAGGGTTTTAGCGCTTAACAGCTGTATCTGACGATCTTGCTGAAATCTGTATAGGCAGCCCTGACTGGGAGTCCCGGTTAGGCCCCTATGACAGATCCCTAGGACCAACACTGGACTGCTGACTGATCTGTAGGTTCGTACTGTGACACACGCTGTGTCACAGGTAGGATAGACTCCGAGACCGTCACCGAGACCGTTCCGGGTATATCTAGCTAAGGGTTTATTTATCTTATACAGTTTATCCACACGAGTACGGGACTTTCTGATATCTAGTGTACTTGGATATTCCGGTATGTTATGGGCCCACCACTCTTCGGCCGACCGGGATGGACGTCGAGCTCTCATTGACATCATCAAAGGGAGTGTGCCGGCAGCCCTGCGCGAGAGCCACCAGCAGGAGCGCGCGGCTCTTCGTTATCCCGCAGGCGTTGACCCGCAGCCGATCTTGGCTCGGGAGCAACGCCTGGTGCGGGATAACCGTGCCCCTGACTGGCGGCCCACCGACGAGACCCGCAAGCTCTCTCTGTACAACCGCATCGACCCAGTCTTCTACGCGGCGGTGAAGGTGCGTTATCCGCTTGCGGGTGACCTCAGCGGGGTCACTCTCCGCTCGCTTCAGGCCCTCGTCGTGGCTATCTTTCAGGCCTGGGCGCAGTCGGACGATGGGGTGGCAGTGCGTGAGAAGCAGACGCTGGGGCAGGGTAGAAGTCTTACCGTGGCGGGCCGGCCCGGGGCCGCAGAAGCTCGCTCCGGGCCGAAAGCGGGCCGACGGGGCTTTCGCCCCCGGGCCGCACAAAAATATGAGCCGGCCAAACTTCGGCCAAAAATATAGGCATTTTATGCCACTTTTTATCAAACCCCCATACTTAATTTCAAAATTTCGCGCCTGCGGCGGGCATTTTTCTTCCTTGACCGTTTTGGCCGAAAGCGGGCCAGCGGAAATATAGTTTACGGGCCGTAAAGAATTTTGGAAGACTTCTACCCTGCGCTGGGGGCGGACGGCAAGCCCTCCGCGCTTATCACGTCGTCTGAGTATGCGGTTCTCCTCGACGAGATCGCCGCCTTGAAGGCGCTCGTGCGAGACAATCGTGCGGGCGCGGTTCGGCGACAGCAGCAGCCACAGCCGCGCGGTAAGCAGCATCCGCGAGGCCATCGGGTGGGTGTGCACGCGGCACCGCCTGTGGGGTTCGACAGGGACAACATGAAGGCGAAGCCCCTTTGCCACCGTTGCCGCAAGGCGGGCAAAGGGGACGCCTATCACGCGTACCGCGACTGCCCTCTTGGTGGGCGCCAGCATTCGTCGGCCACGGCAGCGGCCTTCTGCATTCCTATTGAGGAGGAGGATGCGGAGGGTCTCCACACCTGGCACTTGTGCAGGTCTTCCAGGAGGCTGCGGATGATGGTCCGGAGGCCTTCGCCCGTGCGGCGTCGGCTTACGGTCCTCCCGCTGTGCTTTCCGCGGGCGGCATCGACGTGTCGGCCTACGGCTTCAGCGTGCAGCCTGCGGCCGACGACGCGGACGACGAGGACATCTTGCGGCGGCTTGATGCCCTCACCACTGAGGTTCAGGACGCCCAAGAAAAGGTACACTACACTCACGCATCCTTTGTTCCTGGGAGTGCGGTTGAGGGGCATGCGTCGGCTCTGGTGTGTGGCCCTACCGCTGCGGCGGGGATCACACCGGAGGGGCAGGTTCCGGCAGGTGGTGCGGCGGCATCGGCGTCCGCCGTGCCGGCCCCTGCTATGCCTGTCTCGCAGGTGAAGGATGTACAGCCCGCGCCAACTCAATCGGCGCGGGTGACCACCACGGAGGCGACATGCGGTGAGTTCGGAGGCTTCGTGCAGACGGTTAATCACGCCGCCGTCCACCCGACTGACCTGACAGGCTATGACACCGACGACTACGAGGATTTCGCCGACGGTACTTTCGCGGTGAAGCCGCGAGCTCCGGCCAGTACTATCGGGTGCGGTGTGCCGCCTTTCGGCTTTGGCACGCCGGCAATCGGCGCTCTCGCGGTGCTTTCTCTCCTCTGCATTTCTTTTGCAGGTGTGGCTGTTTCGGCTTCCACGGCTTCTGCTGTGTCGGCATGTGCACCGGCTACGGAGATGCCTTCGCCTGGTGGTGATCTCGATTGGGAGACTCCGTCATTTTACTTTACGAATGATTTTGTTGAATCGGTGATGCCGGCTCAGGGTTCTTGTTGGCTCACGATGTGCCACAGCTTCAGCCGCCCGAGCCTCCTGACAGACTGAGCTTTCTAGCATTTCAGGATTTAGCTCAAGCGGATTTGGGCTTCGGCATGGCATTTTATTACGGTATGGCATTACATGAGAGCGGACCTCTGGATGTGGAGCACTACTACGGTGCTGGCTTCTTTACTTCCTATTATGGGATGGACTTCCGTGAGGCCACCGCTGACTACTTTGGTACTGTCGATTGACTTCTTGCTCACTCTGGAGGCACACCAACATGGTGGTGTGCAGAACTCCTGTGACCTCAAAGACTTCTTCAATCTGGTTTATGTTTTGCTTTTACTACTTTGTAATCTTCAGATTGACTTGCTAGCACGGTTCCTTTCACTTGTTTAGCGGTGCCTTAATTGCCCGTATGCTTCTGCTCACGTGCTACCTAGAGGTTTCCAATTTGTGTATCAGAATAGCACAGTTGGATTGGCAGTTAGACTTGTCACCTAGCTTCTGCCCTGGACTTACATCTTACATCTTCTGACTCTCCTAGCCAGTCACCACCCACAGTGCTGGGGTGGTGTGCTGAAATCTGTATAGGCAGCCTTGACTGGGAGTCCCGGTTAGGCCCCTATGACAGATCCCTAGGACCAACACCAAGGCTCAACATCGATAGTTCCGATAACCGATACAATCGATTAATCGTGAACATTGGTATCGATCGATTCCAGATTTGCATTTTTTTGCACCATTAGTATTGATCGATGCAATAGCGTCTGATATCGGTATTGATCGCGATGGTTTCATGAAATATCGACATTGCTCGATTGTGCCGGGCCGAAAATCGCAATTGCTCGATTCCACAGTGAAATTTGGCTGTATCGATTGATCAAGGGTATCGATAATCGGCATTGGCGAAATTCACCATCCCGCCCTGGGCCCACGATAATCCGCCAGAGTCCAGATTTCAAATTTCAAAGTTTACAAAGTACTTGGCCCTACCGGATGCTGCTCCGTCTGTCGATCCCAATGATTGGTGGCAAAAACACAAATAAGCCTTTCCCAAGCTGTGGTTCATGACCCGTCAGTTATGGGGACATCCTGCAACCACGGGTGGGGTTGAGCGTATTTTCAGTGGGTGTGGTATCCTGCATGGCGACCTGCGCAAGGCTGTCACCGAGGGCACTTTGGAGCACTTCATGATGGCCTCTATCAACACTACGTGGAACGTTTGTGTACCCGTGAGAACTGCAGTATGTTGTGAACAAAGTAGTAGAGCCTTGCCCTCGACCTCCTCCTCCTCGAGCTATGAGTAGAATAGAATAGCATAGCCTGGACAAACCTCCTCAAAAATTACGTAACCTGTATGTGAAGGGGGGGAAACCCCCTGTTTTGCTTAAAGTATCGGCTGCATCGATGGTATCGATATTCACAAGTGATGTTGTGTCATAATCAACCTGTTATCGAATATTGTACGTCTAGCTGTAAGTATCGTTATTGATCGATTTGGGATATGGGGAAAAATGCATAATTAGTATTGATCGATAAGGGTTAGCGAATATCAGTATCAATCAATCTCGGTTGTTGTAATATTGATATCAATCGATACTGAAATTACTAATATCGTGCACTCTCGATACCGGAAAATGCATCCGATGTTGAGCCTTGACCAACACTGGACTGCTGACTGATCTGTAGGTTCGTACTTTGACACACGCTGTGTCACAGGTAGGCTAGACTCCGCGAGACCGTCCGAGACCGTTCCGGGTATCGTCTAGCTTAGGGTTTATTTATCTTATACAGTTTATCCACACGAGTACGGGACTTTCTGATATCTAGTGTACTTGGATATTCCGGTAGATCTTTGCTGTGAGCTGGGACCGCCCTGACCAAGAGTACAGGCCCCCAGCTGTGCTACAATTTCCTCCTGAAGTTAAGTAGGGAGTTTGTTGCTTCGTTTCACTACTAGCTCCGGTCACCACCCTAGGTGGTGTGCTGGATTTGACACTGTGACACCCGAAACTGTCACATGTCACTTCCTATAGTAGGCTGGGTGACCGTCACCAGTAGACGAGAAACACCCGTTAGGTATTTATGTTATCTCTTTCTTTATCAAGACACACTTTACCGTTCTGATATCGTAACCCTCAACTCAGGGTTCATCTCTCTAGCAAGGCACGGTATCGATAACTGCCGATAACTGATATATCGATATATCGGTAATATCGCTATCAATCGATACCTTTTTATGTCGTTATCGGAATATCACTATCCGCTAATACTGCATTGCGTACTATTGGTATCGACTAATAGGTTGAGGACGAATATTGCAATCGACTAATGCCACGTTTGCACTTATCGGTATCAACTGATACCAAATCCATGACATATCGGAAATAATATCGGAAAATCGGAAAATCGGTATCGATCCTTGGATCGCACTCCACTCTGCTTTCATTCGTCCATATTGCCAGTCTCCTATGGCGTTAAGGTTTCACTTACGGAATCTGAGTGTGTAATTTTCGGACCCATCGAAAATTACATTGCCACCCCATATATACGTAACTCGAGTGGGTGTTTCGGACCAATTGTCTCAATTGTCAATTAAAATGTCATGGCTCGAACTCGCGGACCTAAACGTAGAAAGGCGAATCGCACAGACGTTGTGTTGGTTGCCCAAGGCAAAGGATTGGTCAAACGCACGCAGAATCATCCGTATGACCGCGCAGGGAGTGACGATGTGGAATACCAAGTGAGGGAAATCAAAGCGCACAGGAAGTGCTACGGCGTAGACCAGTATCTCGTCGTCTGGGAGGGGTTAGCAACTCGGCACGATACGTGGGAGCCCGTGGAGAACCTGCCAGGTTCGGAAGACGATATCACAACGTTCTGCAAGGAGCAAGCCGAGAAAGCCGCGGAGTGTGAGGCTAGAGATGCAGCGAATAAACGTAAACGCTTGTCGACAGCTAGAAGTGCACCCACCGCCGATGGCGATGAGCAAGAAAGAGAGGATGCACTAGGTATGAAACGACGGAAGACTCCCCTTCACTATTTACGCGCCTGCCCGCTTCGTTGTGTGTGTGTGTGTGTGTGCGTGCGTATAACAATTATCTAGCTTTCGTTGGGTGACCACAGAAGTTGAGGAAGATGGACAGCTACTCGACCCCAAGAACGGCAAAACGAAGCGTAGGGCTAAGGTGTGGGGCTACTACTGGATCACCAAGACTGACGGTCGTGTCACGCATACGGTTTGCAAGCTGTGTGGCCCGAACTCTACCCCTGCAGCTTATTGTGGCAACACAAGCAATATGCGCAGTCATCTATCACACGTCCATCAAGATGCATTCTGCCAGTTGGTCCTCGCTGAGAAGAAGGCCGAGGGTGCCATCGTCGAGAGCAGCAACTCTGGGCATGATACCCCTGATACTGGGACTATCGAGGCCATGCTCCCCCAAGTTTCAACTGAGAAACGTGACGTTCTACATAAGAAGTTCGCGCTATGGATCGTAAGGAGGCGTAGGTGCGTGCCCTACACTTTCAGAACACGCAGCTTTGTGAACTTTGTTTGCCTTGGTTCTCGGTGCGTGTGCAATATGCATTCTTTCGTGCTCAGCTGACTGGGGACGTATGCATTGCACGCAGATCGCTATCTATTGGCGAGACCGATAGCGAACTCCGCGATATTTTTGACTACATTTTTCAAGGCGGATATACTCTGCCGACGTACAAGCTCGTCGTGCAAAAGGTCCTCGAGCTATCCGCGGAGGGGAGGGAACGAACGCGTGATGTATTGTTGGCTTTGCTCGAAGAGGGCATTCTGCCCAGCATCGCTGGCGACATATGGTCTGAAGGGGGCATTAGTCTTTTCAGCACGACCTGCCAGAGACTACGCCCCCCAAAGATAACGACACCCGCACTGGTTGGAGTGGTGCCTACCTCCAGAGTGTTTGGTATCGCCAAGGATCACAAGTTGCTGATAGGTATACAAGGATCACAAGCTGCTGGACGTTCAGTGGGACATTGTGAACGAGTCGGTCTACATCCTAAACTTGACCACGGAGTGCATTAACTTGATGCATGGAACGGATTATCCCACTGCCAACCTTGTCTTGCCCCTCATCATTGATTCTCTCGCTTTCAAGTTACACGCTCTCACACCATTGAAGTATGAGAAGCAAGTGAGGGACATCTACAATGAGGCGGATAAAATAGCTCGTGAACAGTTGTACCAAGCAGTGTGCCGCCGTTACTTCAACGGACTTATGGAGTGTAAGCTGGAGGATTTCTGCGTCGCTACATGTTTGGATCCACGTTACAAGCGGGACTTTGAGTTCAAGTATGTAAATAAATGGAATAAGGGTGCGTCTAATTAGTTGTGATGTGCATACCATAACTTGTAAAACACTAATTTTGTGTTTAGCACTTTTGGCAAGTGAAGGATTGTGGAAGTTGTTTGTGGATTGACGGTGTGCTTACATGTCGCGGTGGCAGGTACTTTAACGGTGGAGAAGGCCCAAGGGTGGGCCCGTAGTTGTTGGCAGAATGACTGGCGACCTATTGCTCAGAACGGTTCGTTGCAGGATCCCGCCTCGGTGTCGATGGTTAGTGCGCTACACCAGAGGTCTGCCCCTGCCAAGAAGAGAACCGTGACGACTGTGGCCAGCTTTTTAGATACTGACAGTGACAGTGAGGATGATGAAGTGGGTGAGCTCATAGTGGCGGAAAGGGCTGAAGATGAATTTGAAAAGTACATGGCACTGCCTGCAGCAACAAAGCATATGGACCCTCTAGTATGCTGGAAAGCTGCTGCTAAAAACCTCCCACACATGGCCAAGATGGCGAGGCAATTCCTGGCTGCGCCTGCTAGTGCTGCAGGTGTGGAGCGTGCATTTAGCGCCTGCGGCCAAATGCATAGTGACCTTAGAAAGTGTCTAAAAGAGGGTACCATAGAG
This sequence comes from Cymbomonas tetramitiformis, assembly GCA_001247695.2. NCBI lineage: Eukaryota > Viridiplantae > Chlorophyta > Pyramimonadophyceae > Pyramimonadales > Pyramimonadaceae > Cymbomonas > Cymbomonas tetramitiformis. The sequence goes on along the minus strand of LGRX02033884.1, from coordinate 41,382 downwards.
CACGCACTTATGGCAGCGATGAATTAGACTACTTTGTTATTATAATGTAGAGTGCTAGAGTCCAGCATTTGCATGGAACAATAATGATCGGACTTAGTCCGATATATCGATATATTAGTTTATTGGTATTACTCGATACCTATTTGTGCACCTATCACAATATCGCAATCGACTGATACCCGTTCTCCTAATATTGGTATCGGTTAATAGCTTAGGATGGCATATCGGTATCGACTAATTAAAAAATTTGGATATCGGTATCGACTAATACTTATTTTTGACTTATCGGAAAAAACTAATACCACCTAGAACCAACCGATACCGTGCCTTGCTCTCTAGTTAGATATATATTACCGCCGAACCGTATATCTACCAAGGGGTGACAGAAAGACCAGGGCTCCCTCCCCCGGGGAGTCTGTGTCTCCGTGAGATTCCCTTGATGGCTAAGGGCGTGCGAGCTACTCGGATACTCCACAAGACATGCCTATAAGTCCCCTGAGGGGTGGGGGGTGGAGGGTGGGAGAATAGTGGGATGACAGGTTGACAGCCCGTGGCTGGCACTCGCGAGAGGTCTACGCGACTGAGTAATAAAAAATGGTATCGATTTTCTGAAAAAAACTGGACCGTCATAGAGATAAAGGTGGCATGGCATGGCATGGCATGGCAGATGCATTACTGTAGTATTTTAGTTTAGAAGCGACAGCGACATCCGATCGACAGGTCCGGTCCGTCCAGCCGAGCGCAAGGCGAGGGCGAGGGGTCCAGCACCAACGCAAGCGAAGGTCCAAACAGCAGTTCAGCAATAATATCAAATAACATTTCATAAACATTTCCGATTTTCTCTCCCTCACAACTTTCCCAACCGGCTGAACATGGGCATCAGTGAAGTGATATCTTTTATCGGAAAATATGCTCACGATAATCCTTCTGCCGTGTACACAACTGTGTTACTTGGCACAGGCAGTCTATTGGTGTACTGGTATCGCAGTGGCGCTTCCTCGAGCGACAAAAAGGTTCAAGTACCTGTCGCTTCTGCGATCGTTCCTCATTGTTTTGACGTGTTCATTCATAGTCCCGTTGACAGTTTTCCCCTCCTGATCTCGCAGAACTTGATCGTCACAGAATCATCCGAAAATTCCTCCAAAGAAAAGCAGGTGAAAACTGCGGAGGCAAACGATGTTTTCAAGAATAACACCGTGCTGGACGCTGATGGTGGTATCATGCGAAAAGATCCAAAAGAGCTTGGAGGAAAGTGCGAAAAGTACACTTGGGCGCAAACCGATGACGAAATCACTGTGGAGGTCGTCTGCCCCGCAGGCACGTCTCTTACGCGACAGGTGGTCGTCGGGACAGAGTGGTGCTTGAAGCATTGCTCGAAAAGCTGAAGATGTGAGCACGTTGCGAAGTTTTACTGAAAAGTCCCTTCAAATATCTTTTTGGAAACGGCGCGATCGAGCTTCTTTGTAAGATTCGTCTTTTTATAGTTAAAAGGGATCGAGAACATCTGTTCCATTCCCTTCGATCTAGGGCAGGGGCGTGTCCTCCGTGAAACTGGATTTCTGGATTTTGTTGACCAGTCTTGGGAAGGTTGAGTCAACTACTCTTTTAATTAGCTGTTAGCGTGTTGAACGCGGCCCGGGATCGAATGTGTGGCAAATTTTTCACTGTTCTGCAGATACGAAGGGTAAAGACTGCAAGGTTGCCTTCACAAGTTCCAATTTATCGATACGGGTAAAGGATGACGTCATAACAAAGGTATCCTATGCCTGTGTGGTTCTCCGCGAAACTTTAAGTTTCACAAAGCCTATCTCACACTCCCGCTTCCTCGTTATAGCGCAGTCCCGATGTTCACAATCGTCGAAAAGTAATCTCGCTCTTCGGCTGATTATTTTGTGCTTCTGTGGATAGTTACTTTCCAAGTGAGCATTTTCGCTGTCGCCCCGGACTTTCAACGGCTTGACGTCGCCCTGCTTGCTTACAATCGAAAGCTGAACCAGCCTCGCCACTGCTACGTTGGTGCTGTCGCGCGCGTGTGTCGTGTATCGCCGCTCGTGCGATACACGTGGTCTGCTTAGGTAGGTCCGAGAGAAGGCACGAGGCGCTGCATCAGAGAGCTGAGCCGAAACGGGGGCTTCCTTCACAGGGAGAACTCTGCCAACGTGTGCTGCCGGATGACTGCATATGGGAGCTGGGTACGTCTTTCTACCGAGGGCGACGCTGCGCAAAGAGGAATTCTTCCTCCACGTGCAACTGCGGCAAGGTCTTGAAGTGCAACTGTGGCGTTCGGGCCTTGCCACGTCGGTTTGCCCTTGTGGATGGGTGTCAGTCGGTGCCACGCCTTAGAGCAATGGAAGCGTCCAGCCCGAGGCTGTGCCCTCGGCAAAAGTGTATCGATACGGGTAGACTCGGAATGCCGAGTGTTCCCAGTCCACAGGCAGGCTTGGGTTGGACAGTTTCTGCAGGCGCCGCATTTGACTTTGACTCGAAGCCCGTTGGCTGAGTGTTCGTCTCCGTCGCGAGCTGTGGGAGGAGATTTAGCGCACCTTTGTCACTCGCTAGACCGGGGTGCTGTGACCTTGATGATTGGAGCACGAGGCGAACTCGACGTTGCTCTTTCTGCCACATTTGCCAACTTACTGCGGCCTTCCTGGGTGGAGTCACGCTGGCGCACTGCAGTGCGTCGTGCGAGGTTGTGCACTTGGCCGTGCAGCGTACAAGGATGTTCACTTGCAAGTCCGACTTAGGCCTCTTGTGCAATCCACCTCAGATCCCGTTGCAGGCGGCAAGATGTTGACCGTAACTTTGGTCAAAGCTGCGAAGACCCGAGGCAACCAGCACTGGATGTAGATACCCGACTCCGGCCCGCCACCACTCAGCGTATACCACGCAGAAACCTGTCACGACCGACGCATACACGACTGCAAACTGGATAGTTTATACAGTGCATCATGCAACCGGTGCGGTGGCGAAAATAAACCGTCAGCCACAGAATGCACAGTCGGTTCGTTGGGTGCCTGCTTGGATACGGCGCAGTCATGGAGAGGGGATCCCTCCAGGGACCGCCGGGTGGATGCAAGCGTTTGCAGCAAACCCTCACAAATCAAACGATATTGATTCGATACGCAAAGTTGATCCCTGCAACAGCTGCCCCATGATTTTTTTTGACAGGTATAAATGCAGCATTTGTTGTGTGCGACAGGTGTGTGGTGAGGGGGGCGTGACTGCGTGCGACGGGGTGTGGTGAGCGTGACTGGGTGATGTGTGGGGAGGCGAGCTGGGTGCGACGGTGTGGTGAGGCGTGACTGGGTGCGACGGGTGTGGGTGGGCGTGGCTGGGTGCGACGGATGTGGTGAGGGCGTGGCTGGGTGCGACGGGTGTGTGTGGGGCGTGACTGGGTGCGACGGGTGTGTGGTGAGGGCGTGGCTGGGTGCGACGGATGTGTGGTGAGGCGTGACTGGGTGCGACAGGTGTGTGGTGAAGAGCGTGGCTGGGTGCGACGGGTGTGTGGTGAGGGAATTCGTGACTGGGTGCGACGGATGTGTGGTGAGGAGGGCGTGACTGGGTTCGACGGGTGTGTGGTGAGGCGTGCGGGTGTGTGGTGAGGGGGGCGTGGCTGGGTGTGACAGGTGTGTGGTGAAGGGCGATACAAGCATTGACACTAGCTCCTTTGGACCTCCCATTTTCACGGTACACTTTCTTCTTCACAGCTTTGTTACTGCCCGACGAGCAAATATTGTTAAATTCATGTTTCCCCTGGGCGAATCAACTGTGCTTGGCTCGCCTTGTTGGCGCTATTACCAAAGTATACAAGCCGGTTGCACGTTAGATCCAGCTGGTCATTGCGGTGCGCTTTTTGTGCTCTACTTTGAGATGCAATAGAGCAGGACAAGGAATATGCAACTGTGCCGTGAGCCGTTGTGCGCTCGAGTGACCGAACCTACGCGGCGGGCCGTGCCCATGATGTAGCTGTGTGCGACTTTGCGAAGGCGGCTCGTCTTGAGTCACAGTGTTGGGCCTTTGCGCTGTATTGAGCCTGCGGCATAATTAGTGACTGAATTGCAGCTGCGCTTATGGGGCAAGGATATGCCGTTTATCTTTGGCCGGCGCTCAGCCAGCAGAGCTAAGAACGGTATCTCACAGGAAAGCAAGATCTCGTATCACAGAATTAGGGTCTCTGTGAATCTTATCCGGTGAAATGAAGCCTCGGATATTCGCACGCAGTCAGCACTATCAGCGTAACTCTTTGTGTGTTGTCTCCGTGTAGTGGGCTTGGTGCTGGTGAGGCCACCCAATTGCTCGCTGAATGTAATCAACGTTGATTCCATTAGTGAAGATGGCCTTGGCCCTGGCAGGTGGATCCCAATGACCCGGATTCATTGAAGAGCGCCATTGGCAAAGCTTGAGAGCAAACCTGACAGTCCTCACCACCACCAAATGTAGGCTTAACAACTAGGCCAAAGCTCTCCCCAGTGTCATCTTGACTTCCTGGTTGAAGTGTATCCTGGGGCTTTGGCTCTGCCACCTCTGCAAGTGCACCACCCGTGAATCCCCGCTGCAGCGTTGGGGATGCTTTGACTGTCTATCACAGCTGGATGCAAATGCTGGAATGGGTGGAAAGGCTGGATAGGTTTCATGTATTTCTGAATGACTTTCAGCGGCATAGAGAGAGAGAGAGAGAGAGAGAGAGATTAACATACTTAGGGGAAATTGGCAATATCCTGTACAATTGTTGAATTCCCATGATTTTAGCCCATCTTGCCTAGAGGATCTGGAAACCACTATGGAAAGGAAAGATGCCGAAGTACACAACCTTGAATAACACAAAGATACGCTCTATAGATGGATCAAGGTCAAGTTAACGAGTTATAGTTATGTGCTTCATGTATGAACCATTGTTTGATGGTTTTGGAACATATCTGGAAATTGCCTCTCCATGCACACACTTCGTAGCTCTGCGATTGAAGTATGTGGGTGGTATATAACATATGCCCACAAAGTCCAATTTTGCAAGCGGAGGCTAAGTCATGCATTCACGCAATTCCTGTGCTTACTATGCATCGCGCATGAAAACTGACTTTGAATGTATTTCAACGAGGGGGTTGAATGACGACTTTTTCAAGAATAAGGAGGTCGTTCCCATCTTGCACGAATGATAAGAGAGACCTGCCTGTCATCTGAATCGACCGAACTGCTCGAATGTTCGTGACTACAAATATTGGGGAATAATGCAGTGTACCTTGTCGGCTCAGTTTCAGTTCATATACAATCAAGAAACAAGCTTAGCAATAAATTCCGTTAAAGGCATAAGACCGAAGTGTTAGGGCAAATCGGTGCAAGACCGGCGTGTACCTTGTCGGCTCAGTTTTAGTTCATATACAATCAAGAAACAAGCTTAGAAATAACTTCCGTTTAAAGCATGAGACCGAATTGTTAGGACAAATCGGTGCAAGACCGGCGTGTCAGCACAACCTGTTTATTCCTAACTGTCTTCCTTGTATATCGTCACCGTCGGTACCTTCGTGATCCGTTATCTACATCGTGAGCTCATCGACAAAACAAATACATGTTTTCACATGGCCGAACCCTACCTAATCTGGACTAAGTAGGGTGCATACCGTTACGCCCTAAACAGTGTGTACATTCCGTACCTATTTTGGGTATAATCTAATACGGTTTGGCCACCGTTTATAGACCGTTGACTAAGTGTTGACGTGGCGGCATTTGCATCCCGACATGGTAGATGGTAGCACGGCATTTTTGCAGCACCCTACCATTTTTGTAGCTACCCGGGTTTGTAGCCAAACTACAAAAACTCCCGGGTGGCCCATTTTGTAGCTATAGCTACAAGAATGCCCGGGGTGGCCCATTTTGAAGCTGGCTACACAATTCACGAAAACGGGGGTTTTTACTATTGGAACCACAAACGAATTGCACAGCACATATATCATGGTGCAATTTTATTGAACTAATAGCACAGCACATATGACATGATATATTAGAGGGTAATGTGGAGGATGACAAGACAGCAGTGCTATCAAACTATCATGCATACTGCATATTAGCACGAGGCACACATGCATTCCATATTAGTTGAAGGACGGCAAACGCCCACTAAAAGAGCACAACATGAATACTAATATATATTTACTCTATACTAGGCGTCTAAAGTTTCTACTTTAAGGATTTACCGTTCTATTGGCACCACGCTAAACTAAGCTACAAAATTACTGCAGGGTAAAATAAGAACCCATATTGTTTCCTGGAAACACGAACACCAAGTCAGCCAGGACGTTGAGATTCGAACCCAATACCGACATCTTTCGCATGTCGGTGTTTCGCCCTCGGGTTCGCATTTACACATGAGACGTTTATGTAAAACACCAGTAAATTAGCACGTTCGAAAATCGGTCATCTCTGAAAACCGGCGGGATTAAGTGAATATCTTAGGTGTTAAGGGTGCCGCCACTAACGCTGCTGGCGGCAGCAGTAGAAACTCTCCAATAAAACGGCAACCTGTGTGAAACGAAGGGCTGCTCAGGGAGATGTTGGGAATCGGACCCAAACCGTCAGGTTGTGAGGCAGCCTGTCGGTCTCCGAGCACCCCTACCACTAGTTTGTAGAGCTGCGCGGAAAATATGCAGCCAACAACGTTGCTGGCGGCATCAAAAGGAGCAGCGAGGATGGCAACCTGCAAAAAAAGGAAGCGCTGCTCAGGAGGCGGGAAGTTAGAAATTAAACGCAAACCGTCGGGCTGTAAAGAAGCCCACCCGGTATAGTAGCATCCCTACAATGTAGGAAACACGGTTCGGCTGCTGGCGGGATGCGGCAAACATGAGAACATCGCGAAGCCCCCACCAGGCTCCACGCATACAGGTGAAAAATGACCAATTCAGACTATTCAGATAGGTGGCGTGCAAAAGCGGTTAGTCAAACAAAAATACAGGCCGCTAACACAGTAGGTTGAAATGCAGGACGGCTGCAAGATGAGAGCTTGAACAGTGATAAGATCTTGGCTAAACAAGATGTTGTAATGTCCCAATATCCTGAATAGTGAATTCGCGATCGTCAGAGCTCGTCGGGACCGCGTGACTCCTGAAATATCTGAAATAGGAGTGGCGAGACGGCTGAGAATATCTTGAAGCACGAGATGCGTTAATCTTAATGTCCGATCGAATATGCTAGCTGTGTCTAGCAATTGGACGGTCGTTGAGTCAGTATCTCGGTCGATGCTTCCATCGATCTGGCAGTCGAACGGTCGCAATACAGTTGATGTGAGAGGTCGATGAAGATTGAATAAACGTTAGACAACGTTTTTTCTGAAATTGTAAAACTCTTGAATCTGTCTGACCTGGGCTGCCATCGAACCGCAGAATGCGTTGGGTTACAAAAATCTAAGGGCGCAGTGCGGTGATGCATCCAGGCGCACGACACTGGAACACTGGGTTGTGCCCTGGGAATTTCCAGGGAATTTCCCCTTTCCCCTATAAGGGAACAAAGAATGCCCCAGAATTCCCAGGGGATTTCCCTTGTCGGTTCTGGGGAGGCTACAAAAATGACACGGTAGCCACAAAAATGGTAGGGGGTAGCTGCAAAATGACCCCATTATCGTGGTGGATGTCGTACACGGCACTATAACCTAAGACATGACCGTCATTCGACTCCGACGTGCACCTCCACGCGTCGCCGAGTAGACTCCAGCACGGCGCCGCGCAAATCTCACACGTGTCACATCCGAAACTCGCACGCGTTTTGCGTGTGCCACATACATGCCCACGTCACAGTCTTCGGTAGGATTACATCCACGTGGAAATGTATACGATCATTTATATTGTAACTAGGTTTCATTACGATATTAATAGGTTGATGGGTTAAGGGTTGGGGGTTGTTTTAAAAAAAAGGTTTCTATAGGTTAAATAAATGTAACAATTAGAGTGGAAATAAAAGGTTTTGAAATCGAGTCCCAACCCCTTTTCCCCCCAACATCTCCTGTTCATAACATTCCGAGTTCAGTGTGAATACTTCAGTGAAAATAATTCAGTGAAAAAGTTCGGTATGAAGCTTCCATGTGAATACTTCAGTGAAAATAGTCCAGGAAGATATAGTGCAGGATGTGACGCCATGACTGTCACACCCGGTTAGCATGTACTCAGTACTCCGTATAGTACAGGGTGACAACCCGCAGGGTTCGGCATAATGTCGATAGCTCCGTTTACCACTTTACAGTTTCGACTGTCACACGGAATTCTCATCGTCAGGTGACACGACTGCAGCTATTTCATGCCACACAGACTAGAAGTCATCACTGGTCGCAATTACTAGTACGAACATAATTTATGCTGGGATCTGGGTAGTAGGCAGCCCTGACAGGTAGGCCCCTAACCCTAGACCCGATGAGTCCGTCCAGAGGTAGAGGATGATTGTAGACGGGTGTGGCAGACAGGGTAGTAGTACGGAGTACAGCTTTCAAGTTAACCGACCGAGTTGGTTTTCACTTAGGTTTAACTCTCATATTATTATCACTTACTTTAAGTTATCCGTTCCGAGACCCCCGAGTTCTGATATATTGTGTTATTCACTTCCGAAGGTTACCGGTAGCATCCCGCTAGGTCGTGGACCCATCCAAGTTTTAATCCACTTCGTACTGAGTTTGGCCATGGTTGGCTAAGCAACACCGCTTGAGTAGGTGGTGCGACATGGGTGCGTTCGGTCTACAACGGGAAGTATGGTAATCTGATCTCTGCGACATGCCGCGTTTTACGGGGTGGTATGGCGACGTATATTTCTTTGCTTGACGAGGCCCCTCCTCGGAAACGATTGTCTGGACCCGATCCCTCCGACATCGAGCAGAACCGCAATGCTAGTTGACGTCGACATCGACATTTTCGCCTTCGCCTCACGTATCGCGTATGGCTGGATTGTTAGATTTCTTTTCTTCCGAATCACACGACCGAGCGCACCCCAACTAGCGCCAACCTGCTCTACGGGCTTTCTAAAAATGGATACAAGACATTCAAAAGCAAGGCGCAAGCTGTTGAAGGAGTCCGACTTGGACGCCTCCATCAAGCTGCTGGACGCGGTGCGCATGATTCTCCCACGTGACGCACACCTCCTGTTCCGATTCCGCCAGAGCCGCCGCAGGAGGACGATGAGGACACCGTTGCTGTGTGGACGAATAATGAGGCGGCCAAGGCCATCGTCGACGGCGTGTACGCCAAGGGTCGACATCGAAAATGGTCCAAGGCCATTCGACAGCATCATCTTGGGGACGACTATTTCGACGACTCCACCGAGGTTTCGAAGCTGGCAAAGGTCATCGTGGCGATCAAGTCCGAGATCGTCACGGCCGGTCTGGAAAACGACGTCTTCAACCTCGACAACCCCGCTCTTGGAGGTGTGCAGCGATTTGTCAACGAGCTCGTTTACGACACGCTGACCACCTACATCGCCAAGCCGTCAGCTACTGTCGCCTACGGCTACCTCGTTAGAGCTGACTCTGCTTCATCTGACCGAGACGGCCGAAGTGCTTTGATCGATTTGATCAAGGGGTGCGTGCCCCCTGCGGTGCGACAGACACTCCTACAAGTATTTCCTTAAGTTTGCTTAAGTTTCTTAATAAGTTTTTCTTAAGTTTGCTTAAGTTTTCGATATAAACCCAGACTATGCATAGATAAATCGGGGTAATTAGCTATTGACCGATAGTATACTTAAGAATTATACGGAGGGGGGGGCGGGGGTTCGGAGAATCTACGATCGAGAATCTGACGCCAACACCGTAAATCTGAAAGTCGAATGTTAATCGAATGAATAATCTCGCGTCGGATACTCAAACTCGAAATTGTTCTGCTCGCTAAACTCCCAAAAAAGTCTCCGCTCAACAAGACAACACTCTTTCAGGATTTCAGGATCGCTTTGGGCTTGCCAGACGAGAAAGATGGAAATCCCAGCTCAAGATGTGCAGTCACCCACACGTTCGTTTCTGGCAACGATCATACTAGGAAAGCTGAATCAGTCAGAAGAATACCTGGATACAGTAAGCTTATTTCTGGCTTTGAAGACCAGTTATCCAGTGTTGCTATCCTTTCTAGATTTTGCAACAGCAAAACACAGAGTAAGGATTTCGACGATTTCAAGGGCGAAGTGACGATTGAAGGGAAGAAGGTGCCTCCATAATATGGGCTGAGATTTGTACCGCGCTTGACGGGATATCTGAGGGGGCGGGGGGGGGACTAACCCCCCTCCCCCTCCCTCCCCTCCCCCCGAGCTAAAATCCGAGTCTATGGGGTGGCAAATTCAATGTCCCGCCCCCGGAGCAAAGTGTTGGCGTGACACCGGGTGTGGTGACCGAGCACGCGACCTGGTGACCGAGCACGTAGTGATGGTGGTGACCAAGTACGTGTCAGTGGCGGTTGTGGTGGCCAAACAGGTGACAGAAGACCGTGCTCGCTGAGCACACGACAGTTCCGAGATTGTGACAGTAGCAATAGTGACAGAGACTGTGGCGTGGAACCGATAGGAATATCATTTATGAGGAGCATATAGGCGCCGCAAGGGAGTAACGAGTCAGCCGACTCATTTTTGGTTTGTCTTCGTAACGTGATTGTAGCTGGTGAACAACTTCCCACACCTTTCACTCAGACTGCCAAAAACAGTAGTAAGCTCAATTTGGGCACTGTACACTATATAATTTTAAGTGTATATGATTGTGTGCGCGCGCTAACGCACTAGTAGAATTGCAGGTTTTGCAATTTTTTCATGTCAAGAATTTGGGCTTGCATAAGAGACCAAGCGTATGGTGTGAAAATTAAAAAGTTTTCATAAGATATATGTATCACTGCGGAGTCCTAGAGTTGCAATATGGACTGCCTACGAACGTCCTGGGCTGGTACTTCTCGGCGGTGTAGTGCTGGGTCCACCACGTGCCGGGGTTTGCGACAGGATCAACCCTTGCGCAATCTCATCGAGGGCAAGACAAAGCGTGGTCGCAAAAAGGGTACGTTGGCGTAAACCCTCAGCGAAGTGCAAAACCGTTTCTTCAACCACTCGCATTTCTTTTAAGCGCGTGGCCCATACTTTAAATGGAATGCTGAAAAACGTGATGCCGTGCTGTGTTGCTACTTTGAAAAGGGTGAGGGGGACTTTTCGAAAACTGCCGCTATTCTTCGTTCTAGGTTTCCATATTAATTTGGAACTGATGCTGGTAAGGCATTGGCTCGTCAGCAAGTTGGAAACATCCTACTATCGCAAGAGTGCGCATCTAAAACGAACGTCGTGGATTACGTTGTAGCTACTAACAATACGTGTGCAGATAAGGACATTGTGGAGTTAACATTCCTCACGGGGGGCGAACTATCAACCGAGACCGAGGCTAGAACCCTGCCGCTGAGAGGATTTAGCAAGGCGAAGGCACCACGCAGAGGCCACAAGGTTGATATGGAGAAGACTAAAACACCGTCCAATGCTGGGCCTCCACCGGTATTACCATATCTTGTAATACGTGTCATCATGACTGCCTGCTCTGCAATTCTGCGAACCAAAGCTACTGTGTTTACAACTACTGTGCTACGCATCGTATCTCTTGGTGTGATTATAGCTTCGTTGTATATTGGACCCTGCGATTTTCCGCGGAACGCTAACTCCGGAATATTTCTACGAATGTCCGGAATACTTCTTATCTACACAATGCCATTCGCTCCTCTTCGAACTATTTCGAATGTCCGGAATATTTCGTATCTACACGATGTCATTCGATTCTCTTCGGAATATCTCTAATCGGTAGCATGGCCAGTCCGGAAGACCGGGGATCCCCCCGCAGACGCTCTTCTACCCCACCAATTATCCAATAGCAAACATGGCAACGAATTCATTCAATATTCAACAAATCAAGAAAACACATACACTACGCAGGCACGCAAAATTGTTAACAAGCAAGACGCACGGAAGCAAAAGCAAAGAGAACTGATAAAGCGTAAGTAAACTGAACCATAGCAGGAATAAACATTGATTGTCAACCGCATGAACAGCATAAGGGTGCTCACGCCATCACGCCGTATTCTCGCACATCAGGCAGTGGTCTTGCCGCCAGGTTCGGAAGCGGAACGGATTTCTCAGCGCTCGAATTTCGACTAATTGTCTGAACTTTGAAGTAACGACGTCAATTTTTAACCAATCAAATTTGACAACGCAAGCCAGCATATCGCTCGATCGATCGACTGCGGTTCCCATTCGCTAACCCAAAAAAGAAAAGGAAATTCCGAATGCACATCTTACATATTGCACTGTTGATTGGACAACAACTGTGATACACGATGACAGACGTAGCCGAAAGATACGCACAAAAGCTATGAAAATACATAACATCGCCAGATTGTTCTCTACAGATTTCAATCTAACAACGCGGAATTTCCCGTTTGTTTTTCGCAGCTTTCTCATCTCTTGGGTGCCCAGGATGGCATGTCACACGGGCACACGCTAATCTCAAGGCCATTCCGCGCACATTCACAGTCACATTTCACTATTCGGTCATACTGGATGGCACTACTTCCCCTTCTTAAAATTTATAAATCATCAAATTTGAAACTGAAAAACAGCCATTGCTTTAGCAAAAATCAATTTTCTGACCTGTTGCATGCAACTTTTTACATGCATAGCCTTGACCATACCGTGCAAAGATTGTACATACCCATCAAAATACAAAACCCTCTCCCCTGGATAAGTAGTGTCCATATCACTCGTTCAAGCTTTTTCAAACATTGGGAACAATACTGTCCTGGAATGTCATAATATAAGCAATATGTTCCACATATAGACTGCAATCTGGTAAGTAGACAATTAAATCAGGGGAAAGCTTTCACAATGGTAGTGAGGACAGTCCTCACACCATACCTAGGTACTTGATTGAAGCTCAATTATAATGTAATACCTCTCTGAGGCCTTATCTTATTGACAGGTACCAGAGGTCACTTCACTACGATGTCCTCCTGCATAATCTGAAGTTACAAGATGCAGTTGAAACCTGCTGTTCCACTTGAAGACGTACAAGCAGACACCTAAATTGGAATATCTACAACTCTGCACACACAAGTACTTGTTCAGAATGCTATACAGATGAGTGCACAATTGCACTCGGTTATACTGACGGGGACATTTTTTTATGCATAGAGAAAATAAGATCTCAGCTGCCACTTTTTTCTTCTACTTCTGTGTTTTGGGCACTAGTGCAGATGACCTTGTCAAGGTACTCTTGGAGTTGTGAATGCATGTTTTGCATTAGCTTCGCATATTCCTCTGTCCCTCTTGCCTCCACGATTTTGGCATAATTTTCCAGAGCATATCGCACGCACATATTCCCTAACTGTGGTGCATGAAAGGACTCGGCGAGCTCGTATACATCTCCCAGGTTCTCCACCGTCAAGTCATTTGATATGGCTAGCTCGCAAAGTCGTTTAAGGCCTTCGAGGAGATACTGGTCTGCAGCCCGTAAGAGATCTTGTGCGATGTCAAGAGTAACTTCAACCGTACCAGTGTATATTTGTCTCATCATGGCTTCAAAAACGTCATGTCGAATGTTCGAAATTTCGATATGCTGTGCCGTCTTCTCCTTGTATCCGCCATCAAACATGGCTCGAAAAGCATCTGAGGATGCAAGCAAAGCGATTCTGTGAGCGTAAAAGTGCTTGCCTTCAACTATGAAGGTCACGTCGGATAGCTTTTGATTGTTGACAAATTCGTCACCGAGATATACGTGCGGCGTCGGCGGCGGAGGCGCGGTTTCAGTGGGGACGACTTCTGAGGCTTTCTCAACGAGGGAGAATAGCGCGGCGGCGCCCTCCCTCTGCAAGCTAGGAGACTTACTGAGAGCAAGCATCTCTGTGAGTACACTTAAGGCACATGTGAGGGTGGTGTCCTCGTTCACTCTTCTGACTGCGAACACCTTCCGCTGGTCCTCCTCGCTGCATAGATGGGCTAGCGCAGTCGCTATATACTGTTGCTCCTTTTGATCACTAGATGTGTGCAAAAGGTACAGAAGCTGCTGAAGGACTTTATCTTTCAGCTTGTCCTGCAACCTCTTTATTGTCTTCTGAACGCAGTCTTTGGAAGCCTGCTCGATGAGCTCGCCATCCATCAAGCGCAGGACTCCACCTTCCCGGATAACATCAGCGACGTTGTCCTCGTTATCCGCTAGTCCGTACAACGCAAAAGCGGAATTATGTTGCAGGGATGGATCGCGAGAATCGAGAAGCTCCAACAGTGGCTTGAGCCCTCCTTGTGCAACAATCCCCGCCTGATTATCTGAGTTTTGCGCCAAGCGCCCGAGAGCGAAGGCTGCCATCTCACGTGCTGCTGGTCCCGCTTTCTCAAGCATGGTAATGAGTGGGCTGATGGCACCACGCTGGGCGATTTTCACCTTAAACTCAGGGCTTATCGCTGCGAATTGCCCAATAAGAAGAGCAGCCTCTCTCTGACTCTCCGGGCACTTAGAGCTTAATATACCGATCACTGGTTGGAGCGCTCCCTCTTCAAGAACCTTCTTCTTGATGTGAGGCGATGAATGAACCAGATTGCCGACAACCCCAACAGCCTCATAGTGAATAGATACATCGTCGTGTCGGAGCATACATATCAACATAGGGAGTGCGCCATATTCGACGATTTGACTTTTGTTCTCTTCGCTTTTGAAGGCGAGGGTACGCAGAGCCCCGGCTGCAGCGCGCTGAACCTTCTTTTCAGTAGATTCAAGCAACGTCACCAAAGGAGGAATACCTCCCTCGTTTCGAACTTGGTTTTTAATCTGTGCGTTCTCATGAGCTAGACTGGTTAAGGCATCAGCTGCACGTCGAGCGACACCACCTACTGGTGACTGAGCAGAGTATCGTTTCAGCAGTGCCACCAAGCCAGCAATTGCATCACTATTCGTAATTCTCCGCTGCTGTTCTGGTTTATTTGCTAAGACACTGAGGGAGGTGCAAGCCTCCTTGAGTACGTCGTCGAAGGAGTCTTCACCGTCGAGTACGGGCAAAGATAACATAGGAACGATGGTTTCAATCACTCCCTCTTTCACTAATATATCGATATTGGCTTCACACTTTGCCAGCTCAGCCACCTTTTGCACGTCTGACCTCATAGCTCCTCGGTCGCCACTTTCCGTTGCAGCGTGCAAGGAAGCCACAAGTTGAGCTGCTTCCTCTACTGTACATTCTATTGTCTCTTCTTTCAGTCCTGCCAGCCCAGTCTCGGCGTGCTTTCTTTTATGCCCTTTCCGTTCGGCCGCGCCAGAGGAACCTGCTTTGATCTCCTCGCGGCCAGTCATAACGGTCACCACCTTCCTTGGCCTGTTGACTCACAACGGCAACCAAATTTTAAGCCACATAGTCGTCAAAACGAGCGGTATTGGGATAATAAAACTCTCCCAGGTTGGAGAAGGCTATGTACGAAAAAAAACTGGCGTCAGGCTGTAATCTTGACGTCACCGATGCCCAAGCGAAGACAATGCTTTTGAACGTGAAAGGGAAGGGGGCGGGGAAGAAGTGGGGGGCAGTGGTCAAAAGCAACGCACGCGTCTCACTATCATTTCACTGAGCTGTACATCCCCCAAAAATATGAGATCAAGATAGTTTCAGATATCGTCCTAACTATCGTAATAGGTCGCGTAGAACGAACTTTTGACTCGTCGAGTGCTTCGAGGCAATGGATAGTTTTTAGCTTGTCCACAATTGGCGACAGGAGGTCTTTACGAAGAAAACTGGTTTTGGCGCAGTAGGCACGCAACTTTTTTAGATATGGTGCCATATTTTCTGCACAGAGTCGGAAACGGACGCACACTTCCTTTCACAGGGGAATACAATATTGCAGGTGGCGGTCGGGGACAGTCACGTGGTGTGGCAGAAAGATTCGCACCTCAAGAACCTGTACGTACTTCAAAATATTAGTTTCAATATTAGATGGATAACCAATGTAATATTTGGATATTTATCCAAATGAGTGCTCGCTAGTGATCCGTTAATGTGGATGTGCGTAGACGGGCCAAGTGATGGAGGGATCAGTTTTCTTTTTCCAACAGGTTTTTGGAGTGCATGCAGCAGGCCTTGCGCTTCCTGTTTCCAGACAAGAGAGGGAGCCGTGTGACTGTCCTGAACGTGAAGTCAACCCGACAGGTCGTTAGATGATTCGAATTTTCATCGACCCAACGCAAGTCACATACGATACCGTCGCAGTCAGGAAAGAATTCCAATTCCGAATTCGTGTGGTGTTCACTTTCCCAGTTGTCCACTTGACAATCTCAATTTTCAATTTCAAAACGTTTTGCATCTTCGATCTTGTGGTACGATGTTCATGTAGGCTTACAACCGACAGATCACAGAATCGAGTGCCGGAATGTGTAATCGAACGTTCAGCATCAAACATCTCGACTCTCAAGTCTCAACATTCCGAGTCCCGACTCCCGACGCGACGTCCCGAGTGTTGTGTCTCAGAGTCAAGAGTCATACCTCGATACTGTACAGTACTGTACTGACGATGCCGATGCCGATCGACAGCGACAGCGACAGCGACAGTGCACTCTGACTCTCGTCTGCACGGTCAGAGATCATCAGTTTTAAAATACAAGTAACACTTGTGACACTCGACTGAGACGACGCGACGTGGACTAGCTCGATACTGCATGGCGCTGGCGGTTGCACACCACCGCACGGCTGTTCCGTGTTTTGAAGGCGCATGCGTTCGCGTTCTCTCAATTTGAAGTTTTGAACTACTGTACAGTGTCACGCGACGGATCTGAGACGGTGCCCGCGGGCTTTCAGAGGACAACACTTCCAGAGAGAGAGAGCCGCATCCTGATCCTCCAAATCGCAAATTCAAAATTAAAAAATATTAATCTCGAATCTAGAATCTTGCCACATCCACCCGTGCCCACGCCAGTGTCCACGCCGGCAAAATGCGTCGATTCGACAGTCGACGAATTATATGGGTACCTGTCCACAGTATTTCAGCCGCTCACTGAAATCGTCTCTCCTTATCGTTTTAGTTTACATTGGTGTAAACTATTTTTTTTCACCTGGAATCAATTGATTGTGGCATATACACATATATGTATCTGGAGGATATGATTGGTGCAAAAATCATTTTTTTGTTGAATATATGTCCAAAGTATGTCATATATAGTCATACACCTGTCCAATTTGATGACCGGAACAGTGAAATATATATATGTAATTGACGGAGTCGGGTGGATATATATATCTCACGGAAACCTAGAGCAAGCTGTCAGGCAGGTGTCTCGGGTTTCACAGTGCGAAGATAATTGAATAATATACGGGGAGTGTTTTATTCCCTGAACTGAGCAGGACCGTGCCAGGCAAGACGGCACCGCGGGTCGAGGGGTGACACAGGCGGACAGGACTGCCACCCCCTTACAGTGGGGGGGCTAAAGTCACTGTCCCCATGACACCACCTCACCCCGAAGAGGTGAGGTGCCAAGGCAGTACCCAACCCTAAACCCTAGAGATACAAATGTTATAAGTCCAGGGGACTTTAAGGTCCAGCTTTGAACTAGAATGCCAAGCAGCTGACCCACAACAATGGCTCTACGTAGGATTGAAGGGCAGGGGTCCCGATGCTCTAAGGGTTCTCCGCCGATGCACCGGACGGTGTCACGTCGGTGATCGACACCGTTGCAGATGTGCCGCCGGAGAAAGATGGAAGCCACACAGGAGACGAGCGGAATGCCGGCCAGTCCTCCTCGCCGTCGTCATCGTGGACGGCATGGAAAGCCGGCGGCGCCGCGTCAGGCACCTCTTCGTCGGATTGCTCATCGCAGAGGTCAACGCCCGAGAATCGGACGGTCATGGCTACCGCACCCGGCTGAGTGGAGTCGTCCAGTGGCGGGGGCTCCAATGCTTGTAAAGAGTTGGCACGGGGCGTCGGCGGTGGCGCAGGCGGCCACGCCGACATCGGAGGAGGAGGGGCCGCCGTGGGGGCGGTTGCGGGCGCCCGCCCCGGAGCGAAGGATGCCGAGCAAGAGTAGGGGCACACGCCCTCGGCGTCAAGGTGGCCCGTGGTCACCGCCCACAGGCGGAAGCAGGTGACACAGACGAGCCCGGTGCCCTCCAACTGCAGGTAGCGGGCATTGCGCACGGGTTTCCACTCACCGACGGGGGGCGCCAATTTCTTCCAGCCGAGGACATGCGTGGAGCCGACGGTGGGCTTGCCACCGCCACCACTGCCGCCACCGCCCCTGCCACCACCGCCGCCAGCACCACCGCGCCCAGCACCACCAGATGTCGGAGGGGAAGGCGCGGAGAGGCGGGCCAAGGTGAATTCGTCGCGGAACACCTTGGCGATGCGTAAGGTGAGGGCGGCGAAGGTGAAGGGGACGTTGGCCCCAAGGTCGCGCAACACCACCAGGTAAAGTGGCGCGACGTGGGGGGAGACGGCCGCAGAAGTACGAAGGACGCTGTAGAGGTCCGAGACCATGTCGGCGTCGCTGTACTGCGGGTGCACCTTTTTGTGCTTGTCGGCCAACGTGCGGAAGGCCGCAAGCTGCGGGGCGGGGTCGACGGTTTCGTCGAGAATGATCGCCCTGAGGCGGACCCAGAAGCGATGCGCGTCGGGATCCCCGATGCCCTCCACATGGAAACGAAGGCGCTGCAATGCGCAGCGGCCATCGCGGGGATGCACCTCCACGGACTCCTCATACAGGGTGAGGGCAGTGGAGCGGAGGACCGTGGGGAGGACGGCATACACGAGCTCGTTGAGGATGATGTGGTAGTCCGTGTACTCGTTGTCCAGATCCAGAAGCTTGGCGACGTCATCACGTGAAATAGGCCCGAAGACATGGGTCATGTTGGCGAGCAAGACCGCGAAGTCCGACTCACGGCTTCGGGTCCATCAAGAGTAAGGCCAACGGAGCTTTTGAAGCCGTGGGTCCGAAGGAGCTTGGCCAACTCCTCGCCGTAGGAGAAGGCGTAGTCGAGCTTGTCCGCGAACTCCGTACGCTGGGAGGGCTTCACAGGCGTGGAGACCCAAACCGTAGGGTCAGCGTGAAATTCAGCAGAGGTGGCCGCCCGAGAGACTGGGGTCGGCTTGGCGGTCAACTGCGACATGCGCACAATCGAGTCCCCAGAGCCGCCACGGTCGGGGCTAGCCGATGAATTAGGGCTGGCGGAGGAATGCCCTCCAGGAGATTCCCTTGCAGCACGAAGGCGGCTGCCGAGGGAGATGCGGTCCGCGCTCATCTCTGGAAGAACGTAGCGTGGAATGACGTTTGGTTGGTAGTGCGAATGCCGCACGAAATCCGGGAGCTGGTTCCGCTCGAGGAAAAGGGCCGGTGCCGTAAAAAACACGCGGCTGGTGGTGAAGAAGCTGGCAATGCGCTCAGCCAGATGCAAGCAGCTTGTTTCGCTGCAAGCGGCCGCTGGTTCCGCGGGATCTCAGAGCAGTGAAAATCGAAACACCCACTAAGTGGTGAACCGATAACCTGACCGGAACAGTGAAATATATATATGTAATTGACGGAGTCGGGTGGATATATATATCTCACGGAAACCTAGAGCAAGCTGTCAGGCAGGTGTCTCGGGTTTCACAGTGCGAAGATAATTGAATAATATACGGGGAGTGTTTTATTCCCTGAACTGAGCAGGACCGTGCCAGGCAAGACGGCACCGCGGGTCGAGGGGTGACACAGGCGGACAGGACTGCCACCCCCTTACAATGGGGGGGCTAAAGTCACTGTCCCCATGATTTGACACGAACAGTGGTCAATATCCACAAAACGGGCGCGTAACTTCTCTATTGAAAAAAGCACCTCCTCTGTAAACTATTTTTCTTGGCAGCAGAACACCTAGATATTGGTGCTCTGCTATCGATATACGAGCGAGTGGCTCAGTGGACCTTTATTTATACCTATGGCAACTATTGAAGCTCTTGACTTGGCCCACGTGCCCGCTTCGGACCGTTTCCGCAATGATCTCGACGAGGACCCTACAGAATGTGATGGAGTCATCTTTGACGAAAATGATGAGGAGCCTCCCGAGGCTGATGATGAAGAGTATGGCGTGTTAGCTGACGAAGATGAAGACAGTACCTATGTACCTCTTGAGTCCCTGGCGCCTCAAGCACTTACCTTGGACCCTCTAGGACAACCAGCTTCACAAACCCAAACTATTCAGCCTGGAGAGAATGTAATCCTTGACAACCCTAGCGACCCTAGTAGTGATCATTCTGCCATTGTGGAGTGCGAAACCGTCTTGGAACCCGTGAGCGACAACGAGGAGCCTTCTTTGACCACGACTACTCCCTTAGAGACCGCTGGCGAGGTCAGTGATACCCCGCAGCCCTTCCTATTCCGCTCTTTCCTTTCGTTACACGTTAACCGCAAACATTGATTTATTAACCGGGTAGTTGGTGTGCAGGTTAACTTGGACTCGACTTCCGCAGCTGCTCCACTATCGGAGCACCCTTCTTTGGGCGCCGACGTTAGCGAACAAACTGCGCACGCCGTCCAAACCGCCTCTCCTGCATCTCCCATGGGCATGGTTCGTGACGCAGGGTCAACCTACGCCGCCTTGTAACGCGGGCGCAGATCCCACGGTTAATCCTGTTGCGAATCTCATCGTAGACCAGGAGAATGTGACGGCAGCTTTATCCGGCAAAGTATTACAGGAGCAGTGCGCCCTAATGGCTACTGCCCAGTGGTACTAGTCATAGTACCAGAATCGAATCTGGTACTATCACAAGTACCAAAACGCTAGAATTTTTTTGATGTCCTCCTCCATCCTGATGGTGATATCCATGATATACCATTACCTTAACGACCCAAACTGAGTTGTATTATGCCCCATTGGTCCATAGGTTACGTGTAGCCCTCCCAGTGGATGCATATTGCCAACAAGGTGGAGTTTTGTGTTACACAATGGTGTCTCACTTGTCTTCGAAATCATGGCGCTACTTTCGGATTTCTTTTTGAACAGACTTGGGATTCTATTCAACCCAGCGATGGCTCAAATTGAAGCTGTATAACATGGCCAATGATGGATGTGAGCATGGGGCAGTTGGCATACTGCCCGTCGCTGAAACTGCGACATGCTAAACATCCCATCTCCACCAAATGGTCCAACTCAAGATTCCTTAAGTATGAGGGCTATCGTCGATTTTGGAGCCTAGTCGTGGCACTAAAGCTACGAAATAAGTATATTATAACGTCGGATCGCCTCACCAGCGTTTATGACATCAAAAGTAAACCCATATATCGATTTTTCAAGACCTTTACATGCATGAGAAGTTGCCGTACTTGGACTCTACACATGGAACTTAAGTACGAAACCGCTCCCGATATTACTACAAAAAATGCTGAGAGGCCATTTTATCACACCCTTGGGTGTTATCGAATCCCAATACTGGCGTTAAAGACGTTCAAATGGCACAACGCATGACGACCACTTAGGATACATCCCAATAATGAAATTTGACATCATGCATGCCACCTCGTGGCCACATAGCGTGCCCTTTTAAGTCACCGCGCGCTTGGTACTTGTGACAGTACCAGAAAATTTAATTAATTTTATGGCGTTACACCCCCCAAAAGCACACCGCACATACACATACCTAAAGTTCACGAGAGTACATTTCAGCATCAATAACAATTCAAAAGGGTCCTAAATGATTTTTCAAAACCTTCATGGGACTCATACACCCCGTCTAGTGCCCATAATAAAGCATACATTTTGGTACTTGTGACAGTACCATACCACCGGGCAGTAGCCACTAAGGAAGCTCCCCAAGTCAGGGAACAAGCAAGCACTTGTTGAACGCATTCTTTCGCATATTTCGGCCAACCCAGACTATGAAGTTGGTGAATGAAAGTTTCGCGTTTGATGATTCTGGTGCTAGAGTTCAAGGGCCTGTGTCAGTCACACAACCAACAACACCGATACCTGCGTGGATGGAACTCAATGTTGAGGAGGCGGCGCGCTTGCGTTTAAAGCGTCCAGAGTGGACCGGACGGACATCCCAAGGGAGGACCAAGCCTTGCTATGAAACACTTGACCGTTGATAGCCACCCTTGTGAATTCTTCGACATGCTTATAACGGCCGATTTCCGTCAGCGTATCAAACGTAATACAAATGCGTATGCAACGGTCAAAGGAGGTGGTTCTGCTGAGCTGTATCCTTGTTGGAAACCTTGCACTGACGAAGAGGTTGACAAATTGATCGGTTTGTACACACGCCATGGTCTGGCGCCAGTTCCTGATATCGAGTTACTGTTTGCAAATCCTGTGGATAGTTTTGCTTATGGAGATGAGCGTGTTCGAGCACTTTTCCCAAGGGGTTTCAATCGGTTTAAAGAGTTGAAAGCCTTCGCTTGCACGTGTCCAATCAACTTGTCACTCCACTTGCGAACAAGCCCTTTCACAAGGTTGATCCGATCCTTGACCACCTGCGTGACAACAACATCAAGAACTGGGATCTGGGTCCAGACGTCTCGCAAGATGAGATCGACATAGGATTCCAAGGGCGGTGCTCCTTAAAGGACAAAATAAAATACAAGGGCGAGGGCGACGGGTTTTTGGCAGACGCAATATGCGATCGTGGGTACGTGTATGTATACAAGTTTCGGAATGAGCACTGTCCTGTTGTGGAGAAAGAAGCCTCTCCCTTGCACAATCGATGTTTGTGGTTGGTGGAGCAATGTAAATATGACTGGCTCTCCATCACGTTCGACAACTTGTTTACTTCGAAGAAGTATTTAGAGTGGTTGTATGATAGGAAAAAGTTTGGCACTGGTGTGTGCCGCACTTCTGGCCGCGGTCTGCCGGCGTGCGTTCAGCAAGACCTCGTCACCCGCAAACAAAGCAGATCTGGAAGCAGCAATCGGAACGGTGAAAGTAGCGCGGAGCACTGACTTCAGGTTGGTAGCTATGAGTCTATATGACGCTAAGCCTGTACACCTGATGTCCTCGAAACTAACAAATGTGAAGTATATCGAGAAGAGTAGGAAGATATGGGATGGGGCCTCCAAGTCCGTTGTGGACACGCCCTACCAACGGTTGAACTAGATTGACTTTTACAACCTGACTATGAATTCGGTTGACCTGGCTGACCAGCACCGCAACCAATACCGTATGGACGGTCCTTGGATGCGACAGAAGAAGTGGTGGTGGGCCATATTCCTATGGGCGCTTGAGGCTGCTTGGGGCAACGCATACCTGTGCTATCGGCAGATGTGTGTGCAGGCTAAGAAAGACAAGTATTTGTCCCACCGTAAATTTCTTGAGGCTGGTGCGAAGAGGTTCTGTGGGTTTTCCCCGGCGCCACTCAACTGTGAACCGGATAGGAGGCAAAGTGTTTCTTCCAACGAGTCTGTCTCAGGGAAGCGGGCAGTAAAGCTTACTTCCAAAATGATGGACAATATGATCACCAGGTTTGTGGGCAAGCACCCGATGAAAAGTTTGGTGAACGTGACCCATTGTCAGTGGTGCAAGTTCAAGGTGAAGGTAGCAGGGGAAAAGCGGAAGCGTGACCTGAGTGCTGATTCAGTCGACGATGAGAAGAAGAACCCACGGGCGCAATTCGGTTGCGAGGCATGCAACGTTTGGTTTTGTGGTCCAGAATGCTGGAACGAGTTCCATGGCCTTACCTGATTATGCATGTAGAGGACATGAAGGGCGCAATGATGTGTGTGCCATGGCCAATATTGTGATGTTGTTATCATAGCACTTTACTGTCAACAAATTTGATAACTGGTAAGGGATATTAAAATATATTTCCTGGTGGCATGTACTAGCAAAACTTGAAATATCACATATTGCTTTGTGAGATTAGTAGCAGATACTGTATTGATAAGTACTCATGAGTTTTGTGTGGTTTTAGAAAATAGCAAGCACATGCGCCCATTTGTCGTATGCATGTACGATGAGGTTAATGGTCGCATGATGCAATGTATGCATGCAGGGTGTCGGTGTGTGTGTGTGTAGCGTGTGCGTATGGAGTGGATTGTGGTTGCCTTTCCCATGCAACCCATGCAAAATCGTAATGAGTACACCCAATATGGTGTTTATAATCGATTAAAGTGGACGAAAGCCGTCGGAATCGGGATTTTGCACCTTCTTGTATGGGTTTAAGATATGGACGATTTGCCTGCTGAAATTGACCCCCGACTTGAGAACATCAATAAATTGGAGCATCATAATGCCGATGCATGGCCTATGTAATGGACAATATATCATGTATGGAACCTATTTAAGCACATGTAAATCACTCATGCACGTATATCAAGTTATTCGTGGGAATCTAGGCCGAAACCCTATCGTTAATGCTATAAATAATAGTTTACTACACCGTAAACTATACCAAAACGATAAGGAGATATAAAAACGTCAGACCTTTCCCTGTTGCATTTTGTCACATTTCAAGTAATTTCTGTCGCACGATTTTCTGAAAGTGAACGGTGTATATCTTCCGCGCGTGATGCGCGCGATGCATAATTGGAGGAACTCTTCGTAAAGCATTTCAAGCTTCGTGATTGGTTCTAAAGCACGAACTTTGACCGCTATGCGTTTTCGGAGAAATTACTTTTTCGAAATTCTGAGCACACCACGTGGAAGCCCGCTGAGAGCGCTATAAATTTGAAAGCATGAAATTTTTATATGGCCCATATTTTCGGACTTGGGAAATACGGGGCCATATAAAAATTTCATGCTTTCAAATTTATAGCAAGGCACCTAATCGGTTGTGCCGATATTCCGATATATCGATATATCGGGAATATCGGTATCGATCGATATGGTTTTGCACACATATCGGAAACATCAGTATCGATCGATACGGTCGTGAGGAATATCGATATCGATCGATCATAAGGTGGCATATATCAGTATCGATCCATCACCAGCGTTTGCTACATATCGAAATCGATCGATACCGATCGTGGGATTAGCATATCAGAATGCATCGATATATCGATATATCGAAAATGGATCCTGCAACATAACGTTCTAGGGTGATGATTGGAGACTGTTTTGGATCCAAATTGTCTTTCATCGAGCGATCGTTCAAGCTCCGATCCGAGGATTTTCATTGGTTGGCGGTGTGCCCAAAAATTGGATGGGGGTGAGTGAGGGTGAGGCCTCAAAACCACCTCCTGCTCAATCTGAGTCAGAGGAGATGGATGAATTGAGGAAATACTTCGCCTTCCCTAATGCCAAGCCAGGTGTAGATCCTATGGTGTGGTGGAAGGCTCACCTTTCTGAGCTTCCCAACCTGGCTCGCATGGCACGTCTGTTCCTAGTTGTTCCTGCTTCCACGGCAGGTATCGAGCGGGCTTTCTCGGTTGTGAGCAGCATGCACGGTGACTTACGCAAGAGTTTGCAGGAAGGCACGATCCAACACACACTCATGGCAGCAATGTAATAGTAACTTAGTAAATAAGTAATTAGTCAAATATATAACTTGTTTTTGTGTGGCGGAGCCAATTCTTGCTTGTGTTGTGTGCATATCCTGGTACCTGCCTCATTGTGCAGATCAATATCGGTTGAATCGATTACACCGATATATCGGCATATCGGTTTTTACACCTTGGATATCGGTATCGATCGATCAAGGAAACACAAATATCAATATCGATCGATTTTAAACAGAGTGATATCGTTTTCGATCGATAATCGGCAGGTTTTCAAGGGCAATATTGGAATCGATCGATATTGCGCTCATATATATTACTGGAATATCCTAGTTCACTAGATATCAGAAACTCCTGAACTGTGTGGATAAACTCATAAGATAGATAAACCCTAAGCTAGATATACCCGGAACGGTCTCGGACGGTTTCGGAGTCTAGCCTACCTGTGGCACAGCGTGTGTCACAGCACGAACCTATAGATCAGTCAGCAGTCCAGTGTTGGTCCTAGGAGTCTGTCATAGGGGCCTGACCGGGACTCCCAGTCAGGGCTGCCTATACAGATTTCAGCACACCACCCCAGCACTGTGGGTGGTGACTGTCTAGGAGAGTCAGATAATGTAAGATAAGTTAGGGCAGGAGCCAGGTTGACAGACCTAACTGCTAATCCAACTGTGCAATTCTGAAACACAAATTGGAAACCCTCTAAGCACAGGTGCAGAAACCTACGGGCATTGTGCACCCGCTAAACAACTGAAAGGCACCGAGCTAGCAAGCCAGAATATAACTTGTAGATGTCAAAAGCAAAAGCATAAACCAGAAAATTGTTGAAGTCACCGGAGTTCCGCACACCACCATGTTGGTGTGCATCCAGAGTGAACAAGAAGTCAATCGACAGCACCAAAGTAGCCAGCTGTGGTCTCAATCAAGTCGGACCCGAAGGGAGGGTTCCCGAAAGGACCTCTCTCATGTAGAGCCACACCGTAGAAGAAGGCCATATCGAAGCTCAAATCTGCCTGAGCAAGATCCTGAAAGATGTCAGGGGGCTCAGGCGGCTCAAGCGGTGGCACATTGTCAGCCACAAAGAAACCCTGAGCCGGGATCACGGATTCAACAAATTCATTCGTGGAGAAAATTGACGGAGTCTCCCAATCGAGATCACCACCAGGCGAAGGCAATCCCGCAGCCGACTGAGCATCGGGCACAGCTGCCACCCCCATGATCGAGATGCAAAGAACGAGGGAAAGGAGGAAAGGAATTCCCCACGGTCCAACCGTGGCAGGAAAGCCCCAGGGCGGCTTCCCACAACCGTAGGTCCTCTGCTCGTCGCGTCCACGGGCGGCCCGGAAGCATGATTGGCCGACGGAGGCGAACCCCGCGGCTTCAGCCGGAAGCTGCCGTCGGCAAAGTCCTCGTATGTAGTCGTCGGTGTCGTAGCCGGTGAGGTCAACCGGCGCGATGGCGGCGTGGTTGACAGTCTGAACGAACCCAGGGAACTCACCGTCCGTCGTGGCAGTCACCCGCGCCGATTGAAGCGGCACGGGCTTCACATCCTCCTCCTGCGAGACAGGTATAGCAGGGGCCGGCACGGCGGATGCCGATGCCGCCGCACCACCTGCCGGAACCTGCTCCTCCGGCATGTTCCCCGCTGCCGCGGGGCCGCACACCAGAGCCGATGCATGCGGCTCGAGAACCGCCCGTGGTGGGAAGGATGCGTGGGTGTAGTGCACCTTGCAGTTTGCCGCGGCATGGACCTCCGCGGCGAGATCGTCCAGCCGCTGATGAATGTCGTCACCTGCGGGCTCGTCAGCAGGCTGCTGCGGCTCCTACCGTGAAGCCGTAGGCGGACACGTCGATCCCGCCCACCGCACCCGCACAGAGCACCGCAGGCGGCCCGTACGTAGATGCCGCAGTGGCAAAAGCCTCGGCCCCATCATCCGCCGCCTGCTGGAACAGGGCACACATGGCCAATGCACGCACCCCCTCCGCGTCCTCCTCGTCGATGGGAATGCAGAATGCCGCGGCCGAGTGCGGGGGATGCTGACGCCCGCCCAACGGACAGTCGCGGTAGAAGTGGTACTGCTCACCTTTTCCCGCCTTCTTGCACCTCCCGCAAAAGGGCTTCGCCTTTTGGTCGTCACGGTCGAAACCGACCGCAGGCAGCGGGTGCGTGCCGACACGGAATCCCCGCTGCGTACCGCGCTGCTGCTGCTGCCGCTGCTGCCGCTGCGGCTGCTGCCGCTGCTGCTGCGCCGGCAGCGCGTCCGTCCCGCGTTGCTGCCGTAGCAAGTCCTGAAGCTCGTTGATCTTGTTGAGAAGGGCGCCGTACTCGGTGCTGGAGAGCTGCGCAGAGATGCCGCTCTTGCCCGAGACTGCCTTCCCCGCCCCCGTCTGCGCCCAAGCCTGATAAATCTCCACCACAAGGGAGCGGAGAGACGCCAAGGAGACATGCGCGAGATCGGCCGCGAGAGGATACCGCACCTTGACCGCGGTGTAAAACACCGGGTCCAGCCGGTTGTACAGGGAGAGCTTCCTGGTCTCCTCGGTGGGTGTCCAGTCCGTAGCTTTGTTATCCCGCACCAGACGCTGTTCCCGAGCCAAGATGGGCTGCGGGTCAGTGTCTGCGGGATAACGCAACGCGGCGTGCTCCTCCTGGTGCGACTCACGCAGCGCCACCGGTACACAGCCCTTGATGATGTCCACCAGGGCTCGCCGTCCATCACGGTCAGACGAGGCGTCGGTGCCAGTCAACCAGACGTAGGCGTTGCTGTGCTTCTCGATAACCAGAGCCAAAACGTCGAAGAGCAAGCCGTTGACCTTGGTCACCACACGAGCCAGAGGGTCGTCGAGGTCAAAGGATGCCAGCTCCAGTCCAGCCGAATGAAACTCCGTACGCAGCTGCACCACCAGCTCGGAGAGGAGGCCAGCGTCGTCCGTACCGCGGAAGTGGTGCTTCTTGTCCCCAAGGACATCCTCGCGGACACCCTTGGCCCATTGGCGGTGTAGACGCGCTTTGTAGACTTCGTCAACCAGCTTGCTCTGCTCCTGCAAGTACTTCCTGGTCGCCACGTCTGCATCCTCGTTGGAATTCGGAGCGGGGGTCGGAACAGTTGGCGTACGCACCGTCGGACTGTTCCGAACCCCGTCTAATAGCCTCAGTGAGGCGTCGATGTCACTGTCCCTGTCCAGGGACTTCTTCGCTCGGGTCAACATGCCCATACTCTGAAAAGCCAGAGGGGAGGTGGTGGGCCCATAACCTACTGGAATATCCTAGTTCACTAGATATCAGAAACTCCCGAAATGTGTGGATAAACTCATAAGATAAATAAACCCTAAGCTAGATATACCCGGAACGGTCTCGGACGGTTTCGGAGTCTAGCCTACCTGTGACACAACGCGTGTCACAGCACGAACCTATAGATCAGTCAGCAGTCCAGTGTTGGTCCTAGGAGTCTGTCATAGGGGCCTGACCGGGACTCCCAGTCAGGGCTGCCTATACAGATTTCAGCATATATTGGAATCGATCGATTTAATACGGTTAAATATCGATATCGATCGATATAGCTTTTCACAACCGATTAGGTGCCTTGATTTATAGCGCTCTCAGCGGGCTTCCACGTGGTGTGCGCAGAATTTCGAAAAAATAATTTCTCCGAAAACGCATAGCGGTCAAAGTTCGCCCTTAACAGTGGTGAGCGTCACAGGCGACGGCATCGGCACAAACTTCCTGTCGGAAATGCTCTCAGCGCGCGGCGGGACCATCGCGCGATATACTGACAGTCTTAACGAACGTTCCGGCTGAAATATTGTGGATAGTTACCCATAGAATTACTCCGGAACCGGAGTCTCTGAGCCGCGACCGAAGCGATCGAGGTTCGACTATTCGAGGTTTGTTACATTTTAGGGCTGTTCCATTAATTTTATTGTCGTAAGGGGGGGACGAGCAGGACATCGCTTTTCTTGTCCGCGGGGGTGGTGGGGTCGAGATTCGGTACCTAAATGACGAATTCGTTTTGAGCAGTATAACATCAGTACGAGCGCGGAAACTGCCATAACTTCTACGTTGCGGGTAGACTATTTGACAGATGTATGAAGTATTGATGTCCATATTTGAGACTTAAGCAAGGTCCCTCAACTATGCGAAGACCATCAAACTCGATATATCGAGCACGAAACTTACTGGAAAGTGTAGGGGTGGCCTACTGGTAGACGAAAAAAGTATGACCTATGAAGATTGCTCTAAAGGCCTCAAATTAAGTACATACTCGTTTTTTCCATTGGTATACACCATGATAAGTCTTCGCCCACTCATAACAGGAAGCCAATAGTGGTGCCAAGCTTATGGCGCATGATCGCAAATGCCCCCTGAAATGGGTTCATCATACAAGACCTGATATTAGACAGTAGCTATTACCCATATACATAGTACTAGTACGCATACAGTAGTCACAGTCTCACTCTCAGTTCTTCTAGTGACATCACTCGACACGACATGGCACATCGTTAGCTTGCGCTCATGGACCCGCCATGGACCCATAGTCTATAGTCATGGACCCATGGACCTACATTATTTACAACATCATATACGATTCACTCTAGACATATTCGAGCTACGCACGTTCACTGAGGCTCTCCGGCAGACTTGTTATATACAGATATATCATATATTGTACAGTATATTCAGCTTGCTTTGATATCACTGAGTCTAGTATGAGGTTATAGACCTTTTACCACGCGCCACTTCGTCCGATTTTTTTTTTCACATCGCCCACCAAGTTTCAATTCCGGTCACGGTTGTATTAAGGCACTTCCCTTCGTCACAGTGATTTTTGAGGAACGACATTTGCAACATGTTTATTATTGCCCGTCAGCATAAACTCATGTCACGGATTATTTTCCCTCGCTTCATCGACGCCGCAACTATGATCGCCTAGAGACACACCATTTTGCCATCGCGGCTTTTGTTCGTCACTGCTTAGGGAATCGGGGGACGCCTTGATTTTCTTTCGACATCGACCTCTCGCCGCGGAAGCGCTGCACAAAATTTTCAAAATTATTAAAAAACAAGCGAAATTTCACATCTAAAACGACACGCTCTTCACGTACAATTTTCGGTCTCCTCCTACAGTATGTTTGTATTCATGAGTCAGCACGGAAACGAAGAAGCAGTCACACCAGACCCATTGACATCAATCTCACAGGGCATCACTCAGTTCAGAAGTTCAGTCAGACGAACTCTGTTCACAGCTCAGCCCCCATTACAGGCCACACCAGACATGGCCGACGTTCACAGAACGTTGAATCAGCTTCTGGAAGATTTCTAGTCGCTCGCGACAACAATCTCAACTCTGTCGCGAGCAAATTCACAGATTTTCGACGTTTCCAGAACAAATTCAGCACGCCTCGACAGGCTTCCAGACTTATCTTGCAGCAAGTCAGAAGCCGCATCACAGTTCGAGGACATCTTCACCATCCTCTCAGACTTACCGGCAGTTCGTTCAGCAGCCCTTAACGCGCAAGCAGAAGCGCAACGGGCAACAATCACAGCCGAGACGGCCTCCCGCCCAGTCCCTCAAGCACCAACAACCACAGCAGTCATTTCCGACACAGCTACGCTTTACGACAACAACGTTGGGTAAGATTTTTCGGCCGAGGTTATTGTGGAAGAGTTCCGGACCGGCACTCCCTTTCCACACACCCGCGTGCGCCTCCTCAGCGAGGACCCCCTGCACCCACATTTTTTCTCGGAACAGCGCCCCTGAAATGCGCCCACTCATGGCGAATCTTAAGACGGCGTTCTACGAGAAAGCACACACGCCTTCCGACAATCGACAAAAGGATTTGTTTGTTGATTTTCTGTGCAGAGGGGGGGACGAAGCTTTTGGGTGGAATTTTCATCGAGTGCCTCGACGGTGTACTGTCGGCTTACCGCCCTGGCTTCGCCCCGGCACTCATCAACCTCGATTACCGCCTATCTACGGAGCCCTACGACGACGTGTGCAACAACATCATCGCCCAAGCCATCCACAAGGTCGCCGACGGGGCTACCCGCAGCTACGTGAGCCGCCGCCTTCTGGAAGCGACCGCTCTGTCCAGAACGACGGCCGGCTACTGCTCTTGCAGCTCAGTCAGGGCGAAGGTACAGCTTAAACCCTTCGCCGATGACGACACCCACATGGAGTTAGCTAAATCCATCTGTATTTCGGAATCAGAGGACCCGATGCAGAAGCTAGCACTATTCAGAAAGCACATCAGGGCACACTACACACAGTGCCCGTCCTTCGACGAGACTCAGGAGCAGCAGCGCTCTGGTTGACATGCTTCGGGCATCACAGACGGCAGCAGCCAGGGTGTGGGAGCGTCCCCTATACCTTGACTTGATCACATCTTTCAGGGCACAGTTCCGGTCTGGCAGTGGCCACCCGTCGGGAGTCCGGTACCTATACGACGCGGTACAGGACCGATGGGACAGTTACGGCAACACACATGCCGACATTGTCAGGGCCAGGGAACATATCAAACTTTTATGTCGTACGGCCAACACTCAAATTTTCCATCGGCCAAGTTTCGGCCAACCCGGCCAAGATCAAAAATTGCCCGCCGCATGCGCAAAATTTTAATTTTAAGTATGGCATTATCATAAAAATCGCAAATTTTCGGGAAAATTTTCAAAATTTTACATAATTCGTCTCGGCCAACAAGCAGAAGCACCCTCGGCCAAACCTCGGCCACAGCCCTCATCGTACGGCCACAGACCGGCCATAGGGGGTTGATATGTTCCCTGGTCAGGGCCCCGCTCACGGGGGGCAGTGCACACTCGGCATCATCGGGCCACTCACGCCGCCGGGACACGGCACGCCCTTCCACGGCCGCCCCTTCCGCCGCCGCGAAAGCGGCACCGGCGGCACCCGGCTCGGCTTCCACCCGCACCAGAGACTCACAGCCCGCTACGGGAAAGTAGACACCACGGCCCCCCGCACCTCGTCGACACATGTCTCCACTCCGTGGCTCCTCTCACGAGGAGCACACGAGCAGAGGCTCCTGGACGAGTCCCTGACCCGCCACGCCGGAAAGGGAAAGACCAACACTGACACGGTCTTACAGGGCACTTGGGATGGTTTCTTTTGGACCCCAGCTTCCACAGAGACCTCCAAAATGGTCCCATGTAGGTGCTGCTACTACATGCTAGGCACCACAGTTCACCACTCACTTGGCAGGTCGGCTTGTCCTGCCACCATCGCCCAGAAGGCCGACATATGGGTCAAACACCACAAGCCGGTAAGGAAAGCCTGCGCTGTCGCAAAAAACATGATGGGCCCAACTGGTACACCTGCGTCTTCCCCGCTAACGGTCGTTGCTTGGTGGAGTACTACGTGGATAAGACCCAGCATCTTGCCTGGTACGCTTCCTAACCCTTCTCCGATAATCTTCCTGCACACTACAGCATGCACGATTATCGCGCGTTTTTTTATGGCAGGATCAAGTCGCGCGATGAAGACACCGGGCTCTACACCGTTCAGGACGCCACCCCCCCATACGCGTTCCATGAACGCGTTACTCTGGAGTGTCATTTCTCCCAGGGGAAGGGCACCTTCCTCGTTCACTGCGGCAGCAGATTGGACGAGGAAGGCTTCAAGCGCATCGAGGAGGTTACTGGGTTTTCCCTCCTTCCCAAGGTGGTGCACCCAGCCGCTGGTAAGCTTCTTTCACCAACGCGTGACCCTTATCTTTTCCCCCAAACTTTATTTATTTAGAGATTCCCCTCTTGTCTTCTGCAGCTGCAGGCCCTCCTCCTCGGGATGCTGGCGCATTCGCAGTGCCAGCCTCCACCAAACGTTCGCGTGATGAAAGTTCGCCCTTTTCTCCTTATGTCTCATACCTGACGTATGCCCCATGCCCTACTGCAGACCGGTTCTTTATTTACCTAGACATCTTTCACCGATTCCCCTCTTGTCTTCTGCAGGTGCAGGCCCTCCTCCTCGGGATGCTGGCGCATCCGCAGTGCCAGCCTCCACCAAACGTTCGCGTGATGAAGGTTCGCCCTTTTCTCCTTATGTCGCATACCTGACGTATGCCCCATGCCCTACTGCAGACCGGTTCTTTATTTATCTAGACATCGTTCACCGATTCTCCTCTTGTCTTCTGCAGGTGCAGGCCCTCATCCTCCTCGGGATGCTGGCGCATCCGCGGTGCCAGCATGGGGCAGGAAGAAACCTCGGGCTTCGCATGTTGCAGGTTCGCCCTCTTCTCCGTATGTCTCAAACCTGACGCATGCCCCATGCACCACTCCTGACCGTATGCCCCATGCCCCACAGAAAAACCCTATGTCCCAAGCCCCATTGCTAACTGTATGCCCCATGCCCCACGTAGAAAGACAGCCCCCATGCCCACACACCAGGCCCCATGCCCCATGCACAAGTGATGGGGGGGCATGGGGCATGCAAAAGGCATGGGGGCATGGGGCATGGCATGGGGCATGCAAGAAGTGGGGCATGGGGCATGGAGCATGGGGCATGGGGAATGCAGTGTACCGTGGGGCATGGGGCATGCGGTCTTTCTGTGGGGCATGGGGCATGGGGCAAATGCCGACCTCTACCGACGGTTCGCCTGTTTCCGGATCGAAAACCATAGCCCCTTCAGCAACCCGAATGGTGCGCCAGGCATGTTGCACGTCTTTTTGGTTTGATATTCTGGTTGTTCCTATACTGGAAACGGAGAAACTCGCGAAGAATAGGACTAATCTCTGGTCTAAAGAAACCAATACGGGTGCCGTCTGTGGTCCTGAGATCGTGAATTGAACACCTGGGAGGGCACGTGCTGATACAGTGGTTACGATGTTCCATGTTGAGGTAGGTTACTGGAACGACAGGAATCTCGTCACCCAAAGAGGAGCGCGCGGGCACACCAATCCGAAAGGATGCAGAGCAGCCACAAAACCGCGCAGATCTGTTTTGCTTGACCGATGTGGCCACACGTTGAACAACGCCTTCAGGAGGGGGAGCACATGCGGCTTTGGCAGCTTTGCGTTTCGACCAGTCCGACTGGAATCCGCAGCGACACGCGTAGTGATGCTTGTACGGCCAGCCATCATGCGTGGGACGAGCCTTGGCTAAAGTGCGATCTGTCTTGGGTGGTTTGGTTTTCCTAGTGGCGTCCTTCCTAACGCGCATGATGGAGAACTGCTCCGGATTATGATCACTGGAAGGGGATCCGTAGCAACCTTCGCCCCGAATGAAATCTTGTACAGTACGCGAAGAACAGGAAGGTAGGTTGTTGGGAGGAGTTTAGGAGGTGATGCTCTCGCCATGGTCTCCCAGGACCAGTGAAGATCGTGGCGAGTAAGCGACCCCAAGGGATGCGGTATTCATGACCGCCAGTGGAGGATAAGGTGAACACGGTATCGGCAAGGACGTCGGCATGGTCAGAATGCATGTTGGGGCAAAGAGGTTGGGAAACTGCTGGCTCTGTGCTAGCCTCCGCGGTGCTCGCATGCGAGGCAACCAAATGCGACGCAAAGCCGAACATGGCGCGTGAACGCCCGCAATGGGTTACGCGTGAAAAGAAAGACATGCCTTAGGAGTAGGAAAGCAGAAGACAACGGACCGGTAGAGGCCAGACACTGGTCACTGATCTATTGGGAAACGAAACGCCCCACGCTGGCGTCGTACCAAGCTGGAATATATAGTCCACTTAGGCACACCGTGGGCGTTGTAGAAGACCCAAAAGAATCCGCAATCTCTATTTGGTGGGAGCCAGCGCCGAAGCTGCACTCTGAACGCGAGTGGAAGATGAATTGAACCGTCGTCTACGTCTAAATAGTAAAACTCTGAGCGCCAGTGACGAATGCGCGGAACCGCGTAATTTCTGGTTTGTCTGATAGTAAAAGGATTGTGAGGACGAGCAGCTTCAGCTTCAGGATTGGGGGGACGCAGTGGTACAGCCATGTAGAACAACCAAAATGAATGCAGGGCGGCTGTTTTTTGGAAGCATTTAAGTGCAGTGAAGTGAACATTTCGCGGGAAGAATGGAATCTAGGGAGCGAGCAGGCACGATTTCGCCAGAAATCGCCGGCGAAACGAAATCGACAACGCTTCCGTCACGCCTTGACAATGTCAGGTCGCGATTTCGGGTCACGATGCCACGACCTGGTCATGACACCCTTCCCACCCAGTGTTCAATAGGCTTTATCGATATGTGCCCTGCCCAATTGGCCCCATATCCCGAGTCAACTTGAGCCCTGCTGTCCATTTCTTTGCAGCCGTTAAGGCCGCCGGTGGGAGCGCCCATCGGAGAAGGTTTCACTGCAAGCAACCGACCCCACATACATCAGCTTACGGTAGTTGGTTCCACACGCTGGAATACGCGCGGACACCGTATGGAACCCCTATGGATCCCCTAAAGAATATGGAAGGACATCGAAACCCCTGATAACGCCTTTGGATGCCGATCGGAACCCCATTGGAAGCCCGTTGGAACATTAGTTTTGAACCTCTCCTATAGGGGCAACATGGATATACGTACCTGCTAGCCGTTCTGCGGGGGCACGGCGATCACTTTCATCCCTGCGTGGGATAGGTACAAGCCATCCCCTGTTCTTGTTGAAGGCCCTTGCGAAATTGCGACACCTGGCGTTCCAGTCATCGCCGAGAATTGTAGCTGAGATTCGGTGTTCGTTATTGGACAATATGTGCATGAGGTCGAAGAGCAAGTCGCGTGGCAAATTAAAGTTCGCGAGCTTTGAAAAGGCACTCGATCCTTTGACCCCAGTCCGTTTCATTTTGGACTCAATGATATCCTTGTGCATCCCCGCTTCGATCATGCTGTCGTGTTTTTCTTGCAACTCCCGAACCTCCTTGTCCGTCCTCATCGCTGGCTCTTCATCTGCACAACAGTGATCACCGTGAATTGCTAGTAGCACTGGTCCAAACGGCTGGAGATATGATGCCTAACGCGGGACGTGTGTTTCCAAACGTGTGGACACTGTAATGGGAACGAAGCCTTGGATGTTTGATCAAAATGCTAGTATACTGTATTATGAGGTCCAATTGGTTGGAGATGTAGTGCCGGCCGCCCGGAACCACGCGTCCACACTGCCGGACTCTTTATGACTGACGGGACCTTTGATGATAGCAATGCAAGCAGGGTAGTAGGTCCGCGCGGTTGGAACCATACGACCAACGCCCGGACCCGTACTTCCACAAGCCTGGGCCTAAGAATGATGATATGCTGAGTGAGGTAATCAAGTCCGGTAGCCCGAGAGGATCTTGGTTGGGGGATGTTCGAACTTGCCTGGTCTGCGCTGTAACATCTGGGCATATATCGTCTTCTGCATGCAGGACGTTCCGCTCGTTGTTACGACCAACCAACATTCGGAGCACCCCATCCTTGCATTTGACCCATATACGTTGCCCGCGTCGGTCAAGCCGATATAGTCCTTAAGCACCTTGTAAAGCTTCATTCGAACAGTAAAGGGCTTGTTCTCGATCACGTCCCACACTCGACAACCGTTGGTTTCGATATCGAGAATCTCGTCCACGAACATGTTGTAGAAAAGTTGGGAATCTTTGGGTTTGCCATCAATGATGACCCAAAGCACCATAAACTCCTTCTTGCCTCGAAGATGTGCAGGATAGTTCACCACTTGGCAGGTCATCGGTGTGACAGATCCGAGTTTGTCTTTGTACTTCTCAATGCCATCCGCGCATAAGATCACCGAAATATTGCGCTTGTCCTCGAAACAGTCTGGATTGTTGAGCATGGATCTCTGCCAGCTTCGTGAGTCTGGGTAAACAACAATCCACCCGGTCGGATACCACGTTCCGCATCATTGGAACCCGAGGTCCGGTCAAATAAAGCACTCCGCATTCTGAAAGTGTGGATAGCAGGTGTCCTAAGTTCTATACGGTTCCAGGAAACGTGGAAACTAAGCACACAAGTGCAACGCGCTTCTCTGTCAACGATGGACGCATGGTTCCGCACGTCCGGAACCAGGGCTCCAGCGTTTGGAATAATCAGCCGTGCTCAACCACTGTACATGCATGTTCCACACGGGGGGAACGCGCGTTCCGGACGGCCGGACACATGGGTTCCAACTAGGTTTGGGTCGCAATTACTCACCTAAGATGTCGGTGCTTTTGACGACTCGCTCATTTAAGTCCACCTTCTCCCACGAACGCGACATCTGTGCCTGTTGCGGGTCCATGAAAATAGCGTCTAGTATCGTTTGCAATGGCCACCAGCGAAAAATGCACTTAGCTCTTCCGGGTTGCCACTTCCCATCCACGAACATTGGCTCCTTGAATCGACCGTGGTGGCATTTCGGACACGTTGGCGCCTCTTCCGGGAGAAGGTCTGCGAAAAGAAAGTTGCATTTCTGGCACACGTCGATTTCCTTGTAGCTCGTCATGAAGTCCTTGAAGAATTTGAGGCAAGCTCGATAGTTGTGGGACATGTTCACGCCCGCATTGCCTCCAAACGTTTCTTCGTCGACGTCGATTCCGCACATTCGACGCCGCAGATTTTCTAGGATTGTGTCAAAGTACGATTGGGTCGAGTTGTGGGTGGAGTGTGCCTCGAGCAGATCCAGTATGAAGCGATTTGCAAGGGCAATGGCGTTCTCATGCACATCTTCTCCTTCCTGCAAGAATATGTAACGGTCTCTCAGTCCAAACATATTCCATTTGCTTGGAACGTCCATCCGGGCGCCTGGAACATTGGTTCCGTTGAGCTAGGATATACAATTTGCATGTTGGCATACAACAAACATTGTATTGAACGTATTATTCTGAATCCTGGATCTGCCCTCAAGTCGTTTTCACGTTCTTCGCGTTCGGCGGCTTCCTCCTCCTCGGGATGAATGATGACATTCCGATTAGGCCGCCCACGCCCCCCGGGGCAGCACTACTGCAATGTCGGGAGTGGGGGCATACCTCCTCAGTGCTCGAAACGGAGTCGGGGAGGTCGTACCCCCCCAGTGCTCGAAAACGGAGTCTGGGGGGGAGGGGGTGAAAGAACGAATATGGTGCATTTCATACGAATCAGCAATGTCGCTATTTGAAAATTTTCGCCTGCGGCGCATGTCGGATCACTCGTAATACTACGAAAGACCCCACGGTACGCTGCGCGTGTCGTGGGACCCGCCGCCGCCGCGCGTGTTGGCCCCCGCCGCGCGTGTTGGGACCCGCCGCGCGTGTTGGCCCCCGCCGCGCGTGTTGGGAACCGCCACGCGTGTTGGCCCCCGCCGCGCGTGTTGGGACCCGCCGCGCGTGTTGGCCCCCGCCGCGCGTGTTGGGACCCGCCGCGCGTGTTGGCCCCCGCCGCGCGTTTTGGGACCCGCCGCGCGTGTTGGCCCTCGCCGCGCGTGTTGGCTCTGCCGGGGGGGGGATAGGATCCGACCCCCCAAGGCAAAATATCGAGGTCTAGGGGGGGGGTCCAACCCCCCCAAGGCAAAATATCGAGGTCTGGGGGGGGGTCTAACCCCCCCATGGCAAAATATCGAAATCTAGGGGGTCAACTCAGACCTGAAAAGAATCGGGGAATATTTCAATGTGATGTGCTGCCCCCCCAGGGTCAAAGCGTGGGCAGCCTTAGAATGGTGCTTTAGTGGACTACTAATAATGTCCGTGTAACGCTATTTCAAATAAAGGGGTTCCAGCGGTTTGGACCATGTTCAATGCTACTTCCAATGGAGTTCCATCGGTTTGGAAGGTACGATTTGGAACTTACCGAGTCAGATGTCTCGAAATCAGCCGAAGTGAAGAAGTTTTCGCGGATTTTGCGGAGCACCCGTTGGGCGGTGTCTTCAAGATGAGCATCATCCTCGTGGGGTTCTTCTTCTTCACCAATCTCCGATCGCGAGTCACTCGCACCATCATCACTAATACCGCCGGAACCGTCACGGTCGGTACCGTCCTCTTCGGAATCGGGGCTTGTGGGGGTTGGTGGTAGGGGTGGGACCATATCAAGGTATGGTTTGCCGGAGGTCAACATTAGCATAAAAATTTGCAGATCTAGATCTCGAGATATATGTGTTTTTATTTGGTGCTTAAGTATGGTTAAGTATGGGAGATCGCGGAACGGTATCGACCATAACTTCTTCATGCCTTAACCACTTGACTCCCCGAAGCGCATAATATGTTTAGATAGGTTCAGCCAACCTATTTATCAAATAAAAAAAATTACAAATTTTTATGCTAATGTTGACCTCCGGCAAACCATACCTTGATATGCTGTTTGACGTGTCTTTTTGAGTAGCGAAATCGAAATCTGCATTTGGCTACAAGGGCATAATATGCCGTCTGTGTTCTCGCGGTTTCGAGCTAGTCCACGCCTTCTTGGAACTTCCATTATTATGTCTGCGAACACATGCATCGACCCGTACGTAAGTCGTATTGAATGCTGCATTAAAACGTTCCAGGGGCTTGGAACCCGTCGTCCGCCCTATGGAACCCATACTCCAGCCGCCTGGACGAAAAGATATCAAATACCCGTGTCGCCCGTTTCCCTTGAAGGTTTTAGGTGTTTTTTAGTTGTCCAAGTGGGATCCGGATGCCCGGACAGGCTTGGAAACACTAAGTCCAACGACTTGGAAAAAAAGTGGACCTTTTGCACATTTAAATAGACAGGGGTCACTTCTGGGGTTTATTCCAAGCCCATAAAAGTCCATTGGAATTGGACATTTGCTCTTACCCTTTACTTTCCATGGGCACGGAGCCCCAGTTCCATTCCAAATGAAGCTTTCAAAACCTCATTTTTGGGAGGGGTCCATTTTTTGTTGTTCTCGAAAAGGCCATAGGACCAATACTCCATCGGTTTGGAAGTACATAAACATGGCCTTGGACAGAGAGGCGGTAGCTGGTGCGGCAAGGCCACCGGAGGTCGGCTGAGGTGAGGCAGTGGCCGGTGCCGTGGCACCACCGGGGGCCGGCTGAGGTGAGGCAGTAGCCGGTGCCGAGGCACCACCGGAGGCTGGCTGTGTGGAGGCAGTAGCCGGTGCCGTGGCACCACCGGATGCCGGCTGAGGTGAGGCAGTAGCCGGTGCCGTGGCACCACCGGAGGCTGGCTGTGTGGAGGCATTGGCCGATGCCGAAGCACTGGCAGAGGCCGGCTGTGAGAAGGTGGTAGCCGGCCGAGGTGACATATAGAATGTGTACGTCAGTGTTATGTGCAAAAGTGTGAGAAGCACAGCAACCGTGAAGGAGAACCAGTGCATGGCAATGGCTACTAGGGTGCGTGTGACCGAGGGAGTGTTACAGCCAGGCTGTGGTGCGGCGGTGTGTACGGCAGCAGTGTGAACCGGGTCCGTATGCGTGCCCTCCCAATGCATCCCCATCCCAGGCACTGCAGTATGGATGCATGCAGTGTCAGGTGCAATTGTGGTGGCTGGGGGGATACCAATGGCCCGAGGCTCAGGCTGGTGGCAGTCGGGAGGTGATGATGGTGGTGGGAGGGGAGTGGTGGAGGTGGAAGGGGTGGTGGCAGTGTCCAGAGTGTCCTCGGAGATGGTGGAGGCCGCTGAGGTGCTGCCGGTCAGGAGGTCGGTCAGGTAAGGCACAGGGCACTGGGTGTTGCAGTCCACGGTGATGTCTGTCTGGACTGGGGCGGTGGCGGTGCTGTTGACCGAAGCCAGTGACTCAGCTACCTGGTGCTGCCGGTCATGCTTCTGCTGCTGCTGCCTGGCCTTCTTCTGCTTCTCCCTGTCCCGCTTCCTCTGCCGCTTTGTCTTCTCCCAAGAGGGGTCCTCGTGGTCGGGGTCCTCCCTCAAGTCAGTAGCCGTGACAGTGTCGAAGTACCTGAAGGCAAAGAGGGAGGGGGGCTCCGGCTGGGGGAAGAAGAACTGGGTGTCGGATGGAGAGGCGGAGGGGGAGAGAGAGCTGAAGGGATTGGGGGAGAAGTGGTTGGCCGAAGCCGAGGGAGGTGGGTGAGGTGACGGGCCAGAGATCTGTGGGATCCAGGGCTTACTACTGAGGGCGGGCCACTCAGTGTCCTCAAACTCC